>WTXE01000079.1:0-128997 GCA_022496225.1 Russula aff. rugulosa BPL654 | reverse complement strand
AGTTAACACTATGGTACACATTGGGCCGCAATAAAGTTCATTCTTTCGCCGCGCGGCGTTGACGCGTATCTTGTCTGACCTGTGACAGGCAGGGTGAGCGTGCGAGTAGGGAGGGAGGTTGGTGCGGACGAAGGTAGATGTTGTCGACGACGGCGCTGTTGGCGGTGAGGTTCAGCGTGCTGGATACCTCCTGGTGGATTAGAAAAGATGGGTTACCTCGAGTGAGCTTTAGCATCTCTGATAAATCACAGGCGCAAGTTATCCACACAATCAGCAGGCTATGGTGCGAGATTCCCACGGCTTGATCCGGGGTTGCGACAAGAGGTGACAGGACCTCTGTCGCCCCGCCTACGTTCACCAGTGGCCCCTCAAACGTTCCACCGAACGATAAATAAACCAATAATCTCCTAGAACCGCACCCACTGTGCCTGATTTTGTGACGATGATAAAGCATCTGACCCTATTTGTAAGGGCGCACTGCGCAGGACCTTTCCCCGTAGAATGTAATTCACACGTCGAAGATACAGTAACGCAGAGCCATGCTGCGCTGTGAGACATGTCGGCGGCAGCGGCAGGTAAACACAACTTCTGTTCCTGGACGAGCACCTCGCACCTGTGGAAGGTCCATGTGTCCATTGTGAGCCCCTCGTTTTCAGGGAGACTGAAGGGATGCTGGCTTGGCGGGTACGAGTGTTGCTCACATGACGACTTCCAAGCATATCAGTGGCAGGTCGGCAAAGATGTGGCGGTGGCGTCAGTCCAGGAGATGTCAGATAGATAACCAGCTGTCACCACTGCGGCCATCCCTCACGCTGATTGGAGAGATCAACATTGCCCAAGGAGAGAACAAAAATTTGAGGTGTATAAGGTGAAAAGGGTTATCGCAGAAGTGCCAGAGGCGGCTATAGTATCAGGACCTGGAAGACTCGGGCATGGAGCAGATGGCGATGTATCGTGCCGTCAAGCGCCGGGTCGCACGCATGTTGACAGATTAAAAGCCCGACGAATGGTGACTTTGATCGAGATCTGAGGCCTGATGGCGAAGGTATGACCCGTACGGTCGGTTTACGGGGCAGCATATACAGTTTTGACGGTGTCTGTCCCTGCGCTCTGTACAGTTACGCCCCGTACTGCCCAACACCTTTCTTTTCAATGGCCCAAACTACCGACATCGAGAAGGGCCCCGAAAGTCAAGCTGCCCAAGGTTTTTTAACTAGTACTGTTGTTTGCAATGGTAAATTCACTAACGTGTAAACTAGATGATCGCAACGAAAAAACGCATGATCAGTCGCCGCCGCCACTGTCACCAGCACCAGCACCGGCACCACCAGCACCAGCACCAGCACCAGCACCAGCAGCGCCACCACATACACCAGAACCGGTTGAGAAAACGAACTTTGGTAACCCCTCTGGGCCCCTCTTCTCCTTGTATTCAGAAATTGCAGATGAAGAAGACAAGGAGATGGCCGCTCGCTGGCAACAAGATGCCAAAGACATCCTCATTTTCGTGAGCAGTCATGTCGCCGTCTCACTGCTACGTAGATAACCTCTAGCACCACAGACCGGTCTATTTTCTGCTGCTGTTTCCGTGCTACTCTCCGTATCCGTCCTCGACCTCAAGCCGAATTCCCAAGATATCTCTGCAGTCTATCTCGCGAACATCTATCAGGTTCTCGCCCGCGCCGATCTAAACATTACCTTGCCACCCACATCCATTCCTCCTATACCGTCTCCTGAGCCATTCTCACCTCCGAGATCCGCCATCTGGGTGAATTCACTGTGGGTTTTGAGCCTAGTGATCAACCTTACATGTGCTCTCTTGGCCACATCGTTACATCAATGGTCACGTCGATACAACACATTCACTCACCCCTCACGATGCAGCCCAGAGAGGCGAGCACGATTGCGTGCATTCTTTCGGCGTGGCATGGACAACATGTATCTTCCGTCGACTGTTGAAGCATTGCCTGCCCTGATACACCTCTCGCTGTTCCTGTTCTTTGCCGGCCTTGCCGTTTTTCTGTTCAACATCAACCACGACGTGTTCAATTCCGTGATTTGGTGGATTTTGGGTTTTACTGCGATATACGGATGGATGACACTGATGCCAATTTTCCGACACGACAGCCCTTATTATTCACCTCTTTCCTCTACAGCCTGGACACTTCACGCCGTTGTTTCATATACTCTTTTTAGAGTTCTCGCCTTCATCACTTCTGGTAGCGATCGGATCAGGCGACGCTTTCGTGACTTGAGCGAACGTTGTTGTGACTTGAGCGAACGTTATCGTAAGCGGATCTCAAGCCATGTGCAGAAGGTGGCCGAGGAAACTATGCCACAGTCATCGGAGCTCGATCTGGAGATCTTGGACTATACGATAGGTAGCGCTGTGGGCGATGATAAAACGTTGGAAGGGTTCCTTGAGGCCATCCCTGGTTTCTTCAAGTCTTCGAAGGTGAATGATCTCAAGGGATCTCCCTCCGACAAGCCCGAAGTTCTTTCAAAGATCGCCGATGTTCGTTTAAAGATCGTCGACTCGCTGCAAGGGTTCATGGAACGTAATTTGTCTTCCAACGCAGTCACCGAAGAAATCAACACTCGTCGGCTCATCATCTGCATGAATGCCACAAAGGAAATAGGCGAATCTGGTGATATTTATAAGATTCTTTCGAGCCTGAGTCAAGGCACGCTGGGCGAAGATGACAACCTGTTGGAAAAGCTCTTCGATATTAATCATGGCTTCTTGAAGTCAATTCCGGATGAGGATACCAAAAAAGAAAAGAGTAACCCCAGGCTTCGGCATGCGTTGGATGGACTCTTATGCCGTACTTTGTCAGCCAACACTGTCGCCGAATTAGTAAAAATTCGCCGGCTCGACGTCTACTTGAATGCCATCAAGGTGATATACGGTGATGAAGACGTCAATGACGCCCTTTTCGAAATTCTCGGAGGGGAGTTTGGTCAATTACCGGCATCCATGGAGATTGCGTATACTCTTAAACGCTGGTGCGCTGATCGCGAAGATTTACACCATATGGTTCGGATCGCGCCAACCTGGTTTGCTGACACCCTTATCCGTACCCTCCACGGAAACGCGATAAGCCTTGGATTGAATTCATTCAGGACCAATTTGACTCGTCGGATGGTGTCCTGTCGTCGGAGGCCCTTCAGAATACATCGATGATAAAAAAAAGAATACTAGCGTGTTGCTGGCCATTTTCAACCACGTGGCTCACCAAGTCATTCACACTGATTCTGGGGCTGGGATATGGATATTCTGTCGCCACTTTCCAAATTTGACATACGCGATACGCAACCTAAACTGCAAAACGACTTTTGCGATTATGGAATCAAATCGTTAAAATGGCGAGGGACACGGACCCCGATTATTGTTTCTATGTTCTCCGTTGGATTCGCCAACTTTACATCGCTTTACATCAAGACACCGACGCCGCCCCGACTGCCTTCAATGCCTCCACCAAGGATAAGGACGACATTCTATCCCGGCCATCGTCGTATCCGTTCTGCAACCTCGCCGAGCATCACCCACACCCGCCCGTCCCTCATCCCACCCAGCCCATTCCTGGTAGTAGTGCTGCTCCACAACAAGCCGGGGAAGCACATGTCATCTCAGAACTTCCAGCAAAAGAATTTATGCAGACGTTTGGTCCTGACCTAAACCGGCTTGTTTCGAATCTTTCGACGCTGGTCTCACTTTTGTCGTCCCAGCCATCTTTGTCTACCGCCAACCTTACTACAAAAATTCGGCCCAACGACGAGCCAACACCAGATATATCCATTAAGGTACAGTCCTCTCAAACGCCTACAGTCACTTTACTCACTGGCCACTTTCCACCAGCATCCTCAGGTTGACCCTGTTCCCGTCACAGTTACTCCTTCCATTATAGCTTATCCGTCTTCTGTTTCTGTGGAACAACAAGGTGAGTTCTCAGACACTCTGCGACCTATTATCTCGGACCTTACGTGCTTTCATTCTCTAGACGCCCACAAGCGGGAGGATACAACCGTGTCACATGCTAGATCAGACATCACTCTCGTCTCGTCCGATGCTACCGAAATTCCTCCTTCACTCTATCGCCAGTGTCATCATACAAGCAAGCGAGGATTAACTGGCGTCCCTCCTACTACTGTCTCTGACTCCCAATCGTCCCTCATCGTGGCGCTTCCATCTACCAGTAGTGTTATTCCCACGGAACCCCCTCCGTTAGTTGAATCGACTCTGGTTCAACTCGATCCCCTCTTGCACCCATTTGGATCTCTTCCCTCAACTTCAACAACAGCCCACTCTCACATTGCTTCTCAGGTCCCGGCCTTCCGTTTGGACGTCCCGTTACTACAGCATTGGCGGCTTCGTTTCGCACGGGAACACGAGACTCGTGACCCGAACGCACCTGCTCCAACGGAGGCATCTCTTCGTGTACAAGAAACAGGGTCATCGACTCGTAAGGCCTGATGTAGGGTAGGCGTCCGCGTTGGCCACGGAACTGAACGAATCGTCGGAGCGCGCGTGATGCCGGAGCGCCCAAACTTCCGATTCTCCCCATCGTCGCGCCCGCCTCCCTGCCCGAGCGATTGACCGAGGGCGTTGTGTTTCAAACTAGTTTTCGAATCTGTTGTATGGTTTATCTCGCTGCTACATTCTCTACTTCTGTGATAGGTTTATATCTCGTCCTGTGGGATGTCCGCTTCTCCCTTCGAGTATCGCTCCGTTCCCGGACCTTCTTTACTCCCCATGCGCGGCCTAAGTAATGGCTTTCCTGATGTATGCTAACCTGTATGATCGTCGTTTCTTGTACTGTACTGACAGATTACCGTCGTTTAGCCTCATCTTTACGCCTTCCTCCTCATCCCCTCTATTCACTTCTTTGGTATCACACCGCTTCTCCGCACCTGATTGTGTATATGGAGGCTCAGTATGTTCTTGTAAAAACAGTGATTTTCAGTGCAAAGTTGTCTCGCTTTGACCGTCTGCCTTTACTAAGTTCGCCTCGCTTTGTCTCTCCTCGAGCTACCGTGCGATCCGCGTCAAAGTCTCGGTCCATTCTTTCTCTCATCTCAACTGTTCTGTTTCTTCCTCTCTTCTCTGTTGTCATCGTGTCGAGCGCCTAACACGACTCTCAAGCTTATCCTTACTCCTCACTCCTGCCCTTCGTGACAGTACGACAACAGGCAGATTTACTTGGTTCCATACCGATGATCCCAACCACTGTCCCGCTGTCTCGACATCAGTCGCGAGATTCGGGAGGATTGAATTTGCAGAGAACCCGTCGCGCATGGCGAGCCTCTCTGGAAGACAAAGGTAGTGGACACACAGGTGACTGATTCGGAGTGTCCAGTCAATGCGGGCGCACCGGATAAGGCCAAAATTTGGAGATGAGACGGGAATGTAAGGAAGAATGAACAGAGGCACGCACCACGCTTTTTCACTGTACGTGCGCTCCTTATTTCTCGTTCCGATGTAGATGGTTGGCCACGAGAATATTGAAGCAGTCAACCCCAGGAAAAGAGTTGACTGTAAGAGGAAGGAAGGAGTGAGAGCAAGAGACGGCGGCGGGCAGAACGAGATGATATAGACAGAAGATGGTGCATGATGGTGACTTGAATGCGAAATGCCCATTGTTCATCAGTCGGCAATTCCCGAGTTGTTGTGCCTTTCCCGGGGAGTTGGAAGGTTCTCGTGGCCATTGTGAGACACCTGGAACTGGCTGTGGAGTGTGAATCGAGACGTTCTTCTTGCGTTCTCACCGTGACCTGTAGACCAGATCACGATGGGTTGTCTTGCAGACGCGGTGGTGCCATGGTTCCTGGCCAATCGGCAACAATGGCCGATATCGCACTGGCCTTAGATTTTGATGTGAGTTCAGGCTGTACAGCGCGACATACTCGGGTAGGGGCAGATACACGGCTGTGGGGATGCTCCGGCGGTTGTGAAACTGGCTGAGGGGCGGGCGCAGGGCGGCGATGGACTTCGAGGTTTCAACACCTTCTGACGAGAGCAAGTTCACGCTGTAGAGGAAGTTTCCTTCTTTTGAACGTAGTCTTGGGGCGAGTTATTGGGATCAACGGGACGATTGACTTGTGTACGCGCTCGCCCTGAAACCCAGTCCTTGCGATGCCCTACCAGCCCTCAAAGTCCTTAGGTCCGTCGCGTTGTTTAGGCGAGCATGAGAGCCGGGAAAGGCTCCAAGAAGGCGACGGATTTGGGGTTCTGCGGGACGGCACCTGCATAGTGGTGGTCGGTGCTTGATGGGGACGCAGAGGGTGAAGGTGAGACCATTTCTCATCAGAATGACGTGGACGGGATTGACCCAGAGTTTTCTATTGTTACACAATAACGAGCCCGGAGGGGTAAGTACAAGTAGGACAGTGCTTGCTTAACACATCAAAGCATATATCATGGCCAGTGGATTGGGATTGAACGCACAAACTAGACTGAAAGCCTTGAAAATGCGTAGTTTGTGGTAGAGAAGCAAGGGGGCGATGATGTGTAGTCTAGACACACTGTAAAAGACTCGATGTGCAATCGGGTCGGAATAATGGGCTGGACAATGCAAGCCGATCCGAGTCATCACGGAAGAATAACTCCGCATCATAATATGGTCGTACCTTGTCTCTCTTTTTGGCCCTCATGGAAACAATCACCCTTGAGTTGGAGATGACCACTGGGGTGGGCACGAGATCGCAGATAGATTGCATAAGATACTAGAAACGTCCGTCTCCGTGAAAATCACATTTAACACGGACTCCGAGTCGGACAATGATTATTCTTACTGTATATATATTACGTCCCTTGAGGTCCCTTGTAATGGGTTTTCTGGGTCAAAGTAAATTATAATTCAATTTGTGGAACCGAGGAGTCCAACACGATCACGAACGGGTAAGAGCGTATCAACCTCATGCGGCAAGCACCTCCTGGCTTGGATTATTATGAAGGCCGGATCGGACACTCGAACCAGATAATCCGTCGAAATTTGATTGGTATTCAAGTTTTTACAACGAAGGGTACTAGGGTATTGTTTACAGTATATACAAGGCTCACGTTAAGGAGCGGGTGGGGAAAAGGAAATCCATAATGCCCATGTGCCAGTGTGTACAAGGTAGTCGATTTTGAGGGAACTAAAAAAAACATAACATGTCACCATGACCATTCTTATCAGCAGGCTCGAGGGGTAAAGGTTAATCTGACTTGTTCGACAGCCGCCTTCAGCCTGACGCATCAGGTCTCACTACGTTATGCCCTGACTCGGAAACGGTATGAATGGCTTCAGAGAAGTTAGATTCAGCCTCGTGAACCTGGAACTTTTCATGGCCAACCATCATTCCCAGCAACTTATTCACGGAATTGTCGACCAAACGTTCGGTTTTCTCTTCAACCTCGCCATTTTTGTCTGTCTCGCGGTAGGTTGTCACCGCTTCATGCTCCTCTTTCGTGATCTTGAGCGGGAATATCTCGCATTTGGAGTTCATCTCCTGGAACCCGGCACATCCCTTGCAGTGACGATCCGTGGAGTCATACCTCCCAGGCCTGAAAGAGAAGAAAAAATCAAGTGTCAGAGCAATCTCACACGGCGTATGACAGAGTGACAAAACTCACCGAGCTTTTGTGCATCGGCCATGAAAGGCGATATAGGCCGGACAGACAAAGCACGGGATCATGTCCAGGTATTCCTTCGGCAAATTAGACAGTGTTGTTTCGAGAACATGTGCTTTTTCCGTGTAGAGTTGGCCTTACCGGTCGTGGACTCACAGCATCCGGTATAAAACGTGTTGAGAGCACGTTGGACTTCGAGCGGGAGCTTATCCTATTGTTTTGCGATGATGCACGAAAGTTTCGTTTGGTCAGGAGACGTTTATGATTATCCAGGATGAGATGACTCGGAGATGAACGTACAAACATGTCTCTAAACCCTGCGCCGTATGGCTTCCGAGTCGGGGCGACCTTTTTACTCTTGGCGAGATACATGGCAATACGTTTAGTATAATCATCATCTGACTTGCGTTTGCGCTTGGATAAGCTTCCGCGTGAAGGGCCACGAGAGGGACCAATGTACTCCCAGGGGACGTCGGTAGTCCAGAAAAGAATAGGCTCGAGGTCACAAATGGAATTGAATGGGGAACTGCGTTGTACGTCGGGAAGGCAGGTGCCAGACCCGCATCGTTGGTAACTCCGTTCGTCAGGAAGGTGGGTACTACTAGTTCCTCATGAGGAGACTGGGTAGCGGAAATGTTGTTGGGATTCGGGAAGAAAGGTGCTGGCACCCCATCGAAAAGAGTAGGGTAGAACGGCTCTCCAGAACCCATGCTGGGGTTAGCATCGATCTGGGCCATGAGGTTCTGATGCAGGCCATGGTCGTCATGGGGGTGGACACCATAGAGTGATGTGGAGATGGAAGACATTGTAGACAGGGTCAAACGGCTTTTCGTGGTGTGTTTGAAGAGAGTAGAGAGAGATGCAAGCGAGTTGAGGGACAGGAAGCGAGGGCCTGCCTCGACTTTTGAACCACGGATCGAATAGACTATGCTGGCGTCAGAGGCCGATAAATGTGGACGGCTGTGGATGAATGAAAGTACATGCGATGCAGATGAAAGAAAATCCCCAGTCCTGCAGAAAGGTCCATGGAACACAATACGCCACCGAGTGAGACATTCCCATTATGGAGGAGGTACGGTTAAAAAACTCTGTGTGGTTATTGGATGGGAGCCTCGTGGAAACTCCGTCAACTATCAATCCGTGAAAAATGCTCTTGAGGAGGTAGGGGACACAACAGACGACCTCCGTTGATCCACAGAATGTGAAGGTATGGATTTTGTGGACAAGAAACTGTCCAGCGGGCTTAGTACTGCTGCGGGCCGGGAAAAGAAAAGCTCAGTCTGAGTACTGTAGGGCTTTGCATCATAGTCAGGCACAGGCATCTTGGCGAGCCCGACTCTTCAATAAAAAGTCATGTTACAAACAACGGAGGTCTACGAGAAAACCACGGAAGAGTCAAAACTATTCATCTCACCTGCAAATTTTCACCCTGAGGCGCCACCGGACCTTGGGAAGCGACATCGCTACAATGATTCGCATTCAATTCACCGCCAGGAGGGTCCTTGCCACCATTTGGCCCAAATCATGTAAGATCCGGAGGCTATTTAAAAAAAAAGCTGGTCGGTTAGCGTAGATGGGCGCAGTGCAGCGCATCCACCTGAGATTTACCAACTGGATTTCTTTCGAAACCTATTTGCCCAATCATGAATTCTGGAACTTTAGAAAAGCTCAAGTGACAGAATACATTCCGTCTACTGAGCTGATACCACATCATGAGCTCAAAAGGATTCGTAGGTGATGACTCAAGCGCCTTTTAAAGTATGTGCTCAGAAAAAAGGAAACTGAAGCCCTCAATGATATCAGTAGCTGTTCGGGACACGAACTCGATAAGGCCAGTTTAGTAGATGCTGTGTGGTGGTGCAATGTCTCCAACGTTCTTCTATTACCCCTCTTTATAATCCAGTGTGCACAGTACTGCAGGATGATAGATGCAATATCAGTGGTCTAGTATCTAGCGTTGTTAGATCTCCTTGAAATAGCCCCTGGCGGCCATCGATGAAGATGGCAGCCAAGACCATGTCACTGGCAAGTCAACCTGTTTCTCGAACGTGTATTCAGCTAGGGAACCCAGATGACTCTCTGTGCCCATCAAATACCCAAATTGATATCGAAGCTCTTGGGGAACCACACACCAACGGCAGTTGCGGCGAGTCCCTACACGGTGTCTTCTTCCATTTCTCTCACCGACTTTCCAGGCCGTGCGCGCATCGGCGAGTTCTTGGTCTGCTTTTTTCTGCCAGATTGAGGGGTTGTGTTAAGTAAATGCGCCACTGAAACGTGGAATGCCTCTTGCCGCGGTTGCGGCACGCTTAACGGCATTCTCGCGTTTGACTCAATCGATCCGCTCTGCTTCACGATTGACGACGTGTTCAACTCTCGTCTTGTTAAGAGAATTTACGATGGCATTTCGGGGTTTCAGTTCGGGATGTAGGCTACACGGGATATGAGATGACGAGCTCATTTCTCTCCGTTCCAGGAAAAAAAAAGGTGCACACCTCGTTTCACCTGAAATGAACAGAGCCGCTCAATTGGGGATAAGCAATTCGGGGCAACAGTGAGGAGTATTCTTGTGTCTTTATGAGAGGAACCCTGTCCTTGGTCATGTCTCTTGGTTTCTTCATGTAGCGCGTATCACATGAATTAACGTAGCCATGGAGCATGTCTTATTATCTGCGGGGGCATAGAGACTGTGAAGGTTATTACACTTGTTGCCCGAAAACTTCGCACTCGGGCCCTATCATCTGGTACTAGTACTGTGGGCAAAGGTGATGAGCACGCAAGTGTAAAAGAGAGGCCCGAACTTTCAACCTTTCCACACTCATGTAGATGGTCACTAGACCTACGAAAGTGAAGAAACTTCATGTTGATTGGCTCTGCCTCTGCGTGCAACTCGAACGAAAGAAACTCAATACAGCAACACGGGCATTGCCGGTATTGAACTGAGGGCCCTTCCGATGGTTTCGTTTTCCCAGGATCACGAGCTCAGGTGCTCGCTCGCTTACTAAGCGCAGTTGCGCTCATCAGCCTCTGGCCGCCTAGCATCGGGACGATGTCGGTCCTCAAAGCTGCGCAGAATGCCAATACCGCTTTTTCTGAGATACCGATCATGTCTGCTCGCTCAATTCATACCTAGACCTCTCTCTCATGCATCTTCGACTGTAGAGACTTGAAGGATATCAATGACCCACGTCCTGAGGTTCAACAGGCTCTTGCGAAGCGAATAAGGGATGCATGCATAAACGTTGGATTCTTTTATGGTACGGTGCTCTTATATCTCTACTGATAACTCACTGATATGCGGACGCAGTCAAGAACCACGGTATCTCTGAAGAAACCATCACACTCACCTTGGACTCTATGAAGACCTACTTTGCACTTCCTCTGGAGACCAAGATGGAGGCATGGATACTTTACTAGACGTTCTAATGTCTCCCTTTACATATTTCCAGCTCGACTCTACAAAAACCTCCAACTTCAAAGGGTATAGTGCTGTTCTAAGCAGCAACATCGAACCAGATGGCGCAGGGGACATGCATGAGGGATTTGAATTTGGCTGGGAGGCATCGGATGAAGCGCCTGGTTCACTTACTGCCAACCGCTCAAACGATGGCGCTATGGCGGGCGCGAATATATGGCCTGATGTCCCGGGGTTCAGGGAAGCCTTGCTTCGGTATTAGTGCGTCTCCCCGGTTTTGAAACGCGCCATTAAAAGTGGCCGCTCACGCGTCTTGGTCGATGTTTTATCTAGTCATGCTGCTGTCGGCCTTGGGAAGAACCTCTTTCCCCTTTTTGCGCGTGCCCTTGACCTTTCCCCGGAATTTTTTGATGATAAGGTACGATTTCATCTACTTGCTGACCCAATATCATCCCAAACTATTGGGAAACAGCTCGAATGATGATGATGCAACGTAAATTAGACGCAAAATTCGGCCGCGATAATGCGCGTGCTGCACTACCCGCCGCAGACGGGACCGATCGACGAGCGGGTGACTGGCATCGGCGCTCACACCGAGTAAGACTCGTCACTGCCTTTCCCACTAAACATTTATTTTTCTTTGCGTTCTCTGTTTAGTTTTGAGGTACCAGTTTTCAATACAGGAGTTTGTTTAGTCGAATCTGAAAAGCGGCTTATGTTCAGTGCTTCACTATCTTGTGGCAACAACCGGGCATACAGGCTCTACAAGTTCGCAATGCGCGTGACGAATGGGTAGACGCACCACCCATCCCGGGAACACTTGTCATCAAGTGCGTCTTGTACTCTCTATGCTCAGCCATAGTCTTTAATATGAGTTTTGTTGGACAGTTTAGGAGATCAATTTGCAAGATGGACTAGTACGTCTCCTCGACTGTGCAGAAGTCCAACGCTAACTCCTCACAAAATTCCCACAAATTGATATTGCACAGATGACGTTTTCAAGAGCACCGTTCATCGGGCAGCAAATCGCTCCGGTTCTCGACGGTACTCTATCCCTCTCTTCTTTGGCACTGACTATGACGTCTCTCTTGAGGTGAGTCGTCACACCCCTTTCCCCACATTTGGTGGCATTATAAGCCTTGCTAGCCGATCGCCGGCTGCGTAAGTGCCGAGAGGCCACCACGCTATGAGGTTATGACTGCGGGCGACTTTGTTAAGATGAGACTTCAGGCGATGTACGGACAACAACCACCGTCGTGATACTGCTTCAGGTATTTCTTATCGAAGGTTATATTCATTCTCTTGTACAGTAGAGAGATGTGTATAAATTACAGTAGTGACCTTCAGAATTCTTGTCTGTTATAACGAGCGTGGAAATGTGATGGCAATTCGAAAGGTCATCACGATTCAAATGGCGATAAGATGAACAATCATCGAGTCATCCACGGTGTTGGCGGCAGCAGCGTCCGTGCAGCCAACTCACCTCAAGCCAGGTAGGAAATCAGCGACGCCAGGAAGACGGAGATAAGGACATACTAGCCAAAAGTCCAAGTCAAGAAGTATGAGCGTGTTCACTTCATGGCCGCCGGATGTTACTACGGAACAGCTCGACCAGCTCACCCTCCTAGCTACCACATACGCTCTCTCCCATTCCATCCTTTACCTCCCTCCAATCTCTCCCGAAAAACCTCCTCCACCTGCCCCCGAATCTGCCATTCTCGCCCCGATCTCCTTGATCCCAACACCCATCCCGCGGCACCTCTTCTCCAAGGCATTGGCTATCCAACATGCCTACAACACCTTATATGCCCGCGTCGCCCTCGATACCTCCTTTCTCGACCAAGTAATGGGCCCTGGAGGAGTCGCCGATGTCGACGATTTCACATCCGCGTTGTGGACCACATGGAAGATGCTGCGAGATGATGGTGTCCCTCCCGTGCGTACGCAGAGCATTGCTCAACGTTGTTCCCGTTCTGTTGTTATGTTCTGATTGAATAGACTTCTTTGCCAGCCTCTCCACCTTGGCCTCTTTCGCTCTGACTACTTGTTACACCAACCGACTCCTGAGGAGCCGATCTCATTCAAACAAGTCGAATTCAATACGATCTCGTCGTCCTTTGGCCCACTCTCACAACAAGTTGCCGGGATGCATCGGTAGGTCGCATTGCCGGCTCGTTGGGAATGTCATGCGGATAACGCTTTTTATTTAGATACCTTATAGACTCGACTGGCTACTTTGGCATATCACCCCTTCTGTCGTCGAGCAATCTCCCAAGCAATGATACCACCAAGGGTCTCGTCGATGGACTAGCAGAAGCACATAGAGCCTATGGTGTCCCCGAGTGCGTATTTCTGGATTTTCCTTCAGCCCGTGCCAAAGTCAACCCGTGTATTTATAGTGCACAAGTACTTTTCGTCGTCCAGCCTAATGAGCGGAACATATTCGATCAACGCATACTAGAATATCAACTGTTTGAATCGTGCGCCACATATTCTGTCTTACTCTTCCCTAAACCGATATAGTGTTCGTCGCAGCCACGGCATCCGCGTTACCCGCCGAACGTTCGCCGAACTCGGCACGACTGCATCAATCTCAGAATCCCGCGCTCTTCTCATCACGCCCATCTCGCCCGGATATAAAGTCGACCCCGTAGAAATCTCGGTGGTATACTATCGCGCCGGATATGTCCCCGGAGACTACGCATCGCCTGCCGACTATGCAACGCGCGCCGTTCTAGAACGTTCGCGCGCGGCTCAGTGCCCGAGTATCGCCCTGCAGCTCGCAGGCGCCAAAAAGGTGCAAGAAGTGCTCTCCCGCCCAGGCGTACTCGAGCGCTTCCTCGCGCCTTCGGAAGGCGCCGACGCCGTACGCGATACATGGGTAAGCATGTGGTCACTCGACAGTGACAACGGCAAAGGCGCGGAAGAGGCGGTACGCCGCGCGCACGAGCTCGTGCTCAAGCCGCAACGCGAGGGAGGCGGGAATAACATTTACCGGGGAAACATCCCGCCCTTCGTCGCGCAGATGCCGCAGCAGGAGCGCGTGGCGTGGGTCGCGATGGAACTCATTCGTCCACCACGCGGCATCGGCGCGTATCTTGTTCGGTCTGGGACGGGAAGAGTGAGCGCGCGTGTGATGAACGAGCTGGGTGTGTTTGGTTGGGCGTTGTTTGGAGAGGGAAGAGAGATTAGGGAGGAGCAGGTTGGATGGTTGGTGCGGACTAAGGCAGAGGACGTCGATGAGGGCGGTGTCGCTGCTGGGTTCAGCGTGCTGGATAGTGTCGTATTGGTGATTAGCATGTAAGTGCAGTGTCTACAACTTGTGTACAGCCGGAACACCCGGAGGAGGACGCTGGCATCTGGCTAACCTTACACGTCGTCATTGAGTTACTTTTCGACTCTATCCGACGGGGATAATTATCATTCTCGCGGCAGTCGAGCATAACGATCGCATAGGCATTATACGTCTGAAGCACAGTTCGAAGTAAGAGTTAACACTATGGTACACATTGGGTCGAATAAAGCTCATTCGTCCGCCGCGCGGCGTTGACGCGTATCTTGTCTGACCGGACAGGCAGGGTGAGCGTGCGAGTAGGAGGGAGGCTGGTGGACGAAGGCAGATGCTGTCGCGACGGCGCTGTTGGCGGGGGTTCAGCTGCTGGATACCTGGTGGATTAGAAAAGGTGGTTACCTCGAGTGAGCTTCAGCATCTCTGATAAATCATAGGCACAAGTTATCCACACAATCAGCAGGCCATTTGTATGAACGTAGTGTATTTTGTATCAGGAAATTTGTAAGTAAGCGGAAGTCGATAGGGTGAGACTGGAGTTTGTGCGGCTGTGCGTCACTGGCAGCAGGATCGAGCAGTCTGCCGGTGTGCGATTGTCGAGATGCTGGCCCCGGGTGACTTGCCAGTGGTTTATCAACCTGTGCGCTGGCTGTGGCTATACTATTCCCACCAGTCTGTTCATACGAATATGTACATGACATTGCGACCATTGCGTCTGGCCACAGCCAACATCCCCCCCCCCCCCCGCGCGCACACGCTCTGCCCTCCTCAAACTACTTACCGTTTACAATTTCTCCTGAGAAATGGCTACAGGGTGATTGGAGAGCCGTCGTCGCAACGAACTTCTTAATGGCTTCCTCGAAAGGTCCCGGGTGGGTTTCTCCAAGAAAGCGTCTGCAAGGCGGGTAACACCTCTGTTGTTCTTCCTCCGACAGTCTTGAAGGGATGGCGCGATACGTGGTGCAAATTCCTTGGATAGGTAGAGATTCTTCACAGCCGTAAATGGATGTAAAAGTTCCAGCCATTGGCTACCTTCGATGTCGTCTTGCCACTCCAGTATCGAATGACTTCTCTCACGGATGTAGAGTCGTTCCACCATGTGAATGGAAGACCGAGAGAATAATGAGGCAGATTTGTGCGATAGACGAAAGCTGCCACTCTGGCTGTCTGCATAAGATTCAACGTGAGGTGGAGCTGGAGGAAGATGCGTTCGGAATGTGACTCCGACATGTAATTCGGAGAAGAGACTTGTGCTTGATCGTGTACTTCGAGCGTTGGTGTGCGACTGATGAACTCGATGAGCTGTGGAGTGTCGAATATAAGTTGATGGAACAGTCTTATGGACAAACATCGAGTAGAGGAGAATCGATCCGGGCCACCAGGTCCTCCAAATATTCGCTGACCCCAGCGAAGTCAACTTAATGAGGGCGGGAGAACAGAGCGTGTGGGGGGAAGACGTCGGCTTTCGCGGTTTGGGCGAGATCGAGGCGATTCGAATTTCAGATAAAGCTTTTCAAGCCTTGGTAACGTGGAGAGACAAGTGACCATCGCCTCGGGTGAAATGTACCCGGAATGGGGAATACGCCAAAGTCGAGATCGACAGGTCAGTGGCGGACAAAAGAAGTTTCGGTAATCCCGGAATTGGAACGCTTCCACCAGAGATGTTGCAGACGTGTTGCAGAACCGCCCATGAACGAATCTGGGACAACCAGAGGTATTTCAATATCGGAGAAATGCCAGATGTGTTAGCGCGGAATGGCTTTGCATTGCATCCAAACCTTTTCCCATTGCAGATCGAGTTTCAGTGTAATTGACATACACGATCGTTGTGCTCGAGTGCCGCAATGATGTTATCTCCACCCGACTTTCGGCGATTAGAATGATGTATGACGATGGGCAACGGTGGCCAGACATCCAGCATCTTCTCACAGCGTTCTGTCTGAACAGACGAGTCGCAATTGAGGCGGTGCGGTGACCCAAATATAACGTTCCGCCATTTTGACACACGTGCACCAGTGAACGCCACCAGTTCTCCGTTTCGAACCCGTTGAATTCGACACAAGGAAATCGAATATCTCTAGCAGGACATCATCGGGGAGAATGTCGATTGTCATCCGGCCTACATGGCGCCAGTCAGTTGTTGTTGCAGGATTTTGGGCAAAAAAACGTACGTCTATTTCGTCCTGTTCGTTTGTTCCGAGTCCAGGGACGTGCATCGTTCCTTCTGGTCAGCGACTCGGAGCCTTGCAAGCTACCATTATTTGCGTTGATGACCCAGGATCATGAGATGAGGTGAGCCGAGGGCGGGGTATGCTGGGGAGACCTGGAGGTGGGGACGCTTTCGAGCACGGCTATTTGAGACATTTGTCAATTATTGGCCAATGTGAGAATTTCCCCTCGACATACCGCTGAGAACTCATCAATAGCGATCTGGGGTTTGAGGGAAAGGATTGCTCTGAACCCACCTCTGCGGCGAAAAGCCACTAACCCAAAACCCTGCCGTACAGCCTTAGCTCGTCTCGGTCTGCACACTGCCTCGCGTCAAGCCCAAACCGTCCACCCTGTCGACGCAAGACGAAACGCGAAAGCTCACCAATCTTCTCTCTTCCCACTCTCACCACTCTCTCCGAGTCACCGCTACTGTTTCTTCCCTTCCCTTTCCGCTCTCTCTCGTTTTCTGCCTTCGGACAGTCTCAGCCAACACAGCCACCGCCGCGCGGCAGGTGTACGCTCTCATTTTATTTAGTTTAGTCCCTCTCTTCCGTACTGCAATTATTTCTATTTCGCCCTGGGCATTCTGTGCAGAGGGAGCCACCACAAGTAAGTGCCGCTGTACAACTTTAACTTCACCTACGGGGTTATGAAAGTGAATCACAGCAGGTACCTAAGTGTGGGAACGAGCGCAAGGAATCATATGGCATTGGCCACAGGGGCGATTTCGAGTTGATGTACCAGGTAGCAGCCTGGTGCGGGCTAGTGAGGGTTTGCCACAAGTCACAACCCGGTGGCAAAGCCCAGGCTTGTCTTTCTTAGTGCGGCTGCCATCTTGATCAAACCAAAGCCAGTCACGGCATCCGCGTTACCAGGCGAACGTTTCCGAACTCAGGAGGACTACCTCGATCTCAGTATCCCGCGCTCTTCTCATCGCGCCCATCTTGCCCGGATATAAAGTCGCCCCCGTAGAAATCTCGGTGGTATACTATCGCACTGGATATGTCCCCGGAGATTACGCGTTGCCCGTCGACTATTCGACGCACGCCGTTCTAGAACGTTCGTGCGCAGCCCAGTGCCTGAGTATCGCCCTGCAGCTCGCAGGCGCCAAAAAGTGCAAGAGGTGTTCTCCCGCCCAGGCATACTCGAGTGCTTCCTCCTCGCACCGAACGCGATACCTGGGTGAGCATGTGGTCACTCGACAAAGGCGACGGCAAAGGTGCGGAAGAGGCGGTACACCGCGTGCACAAGCTCGTACTCAAGCCGCAACGCAAGGGAGGCGGGAATAATGTCTACCGGGGAAACATCCCGCCATTCATTGTGTAGATGCCGCAACAGGAGCGCGTGGCTGGGTCGCGATGGAACTCATTTTCCCACCGCGCAGTGTCGGCGCGTATCTTGTTCGGTCTGGGACGGAAGAGTGAGCGCGCGTATGATGAACGAGCTTGGTGTAGTTTGGTTGGGGTTGTTTGGAGAGGGAAGAGAGATTAGGGAGGAGCAGGTTGGATGGTTGGTGCGGACGAAGGGAGGACGTCGATGAGGGCGGAGTCGCTGCGGGGTTCAGCGTGCTGATAGTGTCATATTGGTGGATTAGTAGTGCAATGTCTGCCATCTGCAACTTGCTGCATAGCCAGAACACTCGTGAGGAGGACGCTGGCACTCTGGCTACCCTTGCCCATCGTCATTGAGCAGCTTTCGACTCGACCCGGATAGGGATAACATTCACACGGCTCTCGAGCATAACGATCGCATAGGTAGTATTCGTCTGAAGCACATTTTGAAGTAAGAGTTAACACTATGGTACACATTGGGTCTCAATAAAGCTCATTCATCCGCCGCGCGGCGTTGACGCGTATTGTCTGACCTGGACAGGCAGGGTGAGCGTGCAGTAGGGAGGGAGGTTGGGTGGTGCGACGAAGGCAGATGTTGTGACGCGGCGCTGTGGCGGCGGGTCAGCGTGCTGGATACTCCTGGTGGATTAGAAAAGGTGGTTACCTCGAGTGAGCTTTAGCATCTCTGATAAATCACAGGCGCAAGTTATCCACACAATAGCAGGCCATCTGTGTGAACGTAGTGTATTTTGTATCAGGAAATTGTAGTAAGCGGAAGTGATAGGGTGAGACTGGAGGTTCGCGCGGCTGTGCGTCACTGGCAGCAGGATCGGGGTGTTGGGATTGTCGAGATGGCTGGCCCGTGGGTGACTTACCAGTGGTTTATAAACGCTGTGCGCTGCGCTGTGGCTATGGTTGAGCACATAACTTGAGTATACAATGTCTCTGAGATACGAAATACATTCACATTGCGTCTGGCCACAGCCAACATCCCCCCCCCCGCCCTGGCACACGCTCTTCTCTCCTCAAATTACATTCCGTTTTACAAGTTTCCCACCCCGAGAAATGGCTATAGGGTGATTGGAGAGCCGTCGTGCGGCAACGAACTTCTTAATGGCTTCCTCGAAAGGTCCCGGGTGGTGTTTCTCCAAGCAAAGCCTCTGCAAGGCGGGTAACACCTCCGTTGTTCTTCCTCCGACAAGCTCCTGAAGGGATGGCGCGATACGTGGCGCAAATTCTTTGGATAGGTAGAGATTCTTCACAGCCGTAAATGGTTGTAAAACTTCTAGCCATTGGCTGCCTTCGATGTCATGTTGCCACTCCAGTATCGAATGACTTCTCTCACGGATGTAGAGGCGTTCCACCATGTGAATAGAAGACCGAGAGAATAATGAGGTGCAGATTTGTGCCACAGACGAAAGCTGCCACTCTGGCCGTCTGCATGAGATTTGAACGAGAGGTGGCAGCTGGAGGAAGATGCTTTCGGGAATGCGACTCCGACTTGTAATTGGGAGAAGGAGACTTGTGCTTCATCGTGTACTTCGAGCGTTGGGGTGCGACTGATGAACTCGATTAGCTGTGGAGTGTCGAATATAAGTTGATGGAACAATGTTATATCCAAACAGTCGAGTATAGGAGAATCGATCGGGCCACGAAATCCTCCAAATATTCGCTGACCCCAAAAAAGTGCAATTCAACGAGGGCGGGGAGAACATAGCGTGCGGGTGGGGGCAGACGTCGGCTTTCGTGGTTTGGGCGAGATTGAGGCGATTGGAATTTCAGATAAAGCTTTTCAAGCCTTGGCATCGTGGAAAGACAAGTGACCATCACCTCGGGTGAAATGTAACTGGAATGGGGTATACGCCAAAGGTCGAGACGGACAAGTTCAGTGGCGGACAAAAGAAGTTTCGGTACTCCTGGGATCGGAAGGCGTTCCAACCAGAGAAATTGCAGACGTGGTGAAGATCCGCCCATGAACGAATCTGGGACAACCGGAGCTATTTCAGTATCGGAAGAAAGCATCAGATGTGTTAGCGCCGGAAATGGCTCTTGCATTGCATCCAAGACCTTTTGCCATTGCAGATCGAGTTTCAGTGTGATTTGACATACACGATCGCTGCGCTCGAGTGCTGCAATGATGTTCTCTCCACCCGACTGTGGGGCGTAAAATGATGTATGACGATGGGCAACGGTGGCCAGACATCCAGCATCTCTCTTACAGGTGTCATGTCTGAACAGACAAGTCGCAGATTGAGGCGGTGCGGTGACCCAAATATAAGGTTCCGCCATTTTCGACACACGTGCACCAGTGTACGCCACCAGTTCTCCGCATCGAATCCGTTGGATACGACCACAAGGAAATCAAATACCCCTAGGAGGACATCGTCGGGGAGAATGTCGATTGTCATCTGGCCATATCTATATTTTGCCAGTCAGTTGTTGTTGCAGGATTTGGCGCAAAAAACGTACCTCGATTTCGTCCTGTTCGTTTGTTCCACGTCCAGGAATGTGTATCTTTCTGTCGGCGACTCGGAGCCTTGAAAAATACTATCTATTTGCGTGTTAATGACCTAGGGTCGTGAGATAATGGTGAACCGAGGGCAGGGTATGCTGCGGAGACCTGGAGGCGAGGACGCTATCAAGCACAGCTATTTGAGATATCTGTCAGTTATTGGTCAAGTTAGAATTCCCGATTGACATACCACCAAGAGATTACGGTGGGGATCTGGAGTAGGGCCAAAGGATTGCTCTGAACCTGGTCTCACCTGGTCTTTTCCGCGCTGCGCCGCATTGCACGCTGCGGCGGCTTTAACCCTAACCCTGTGTGCACCTGTCCGACTGCCAACGCAAGACGAAACGCGAAAGCTCACCAATTTTCTCACTCGCCGCTGTTCTTTCTACCCTTCCTTTTCGCACTCTCTCGTCCAAGTTGTTTTCCGCCCTCAGTCAGTCTGACAGTCTCAGCCAGCAGGCCCAGCACAGCCGCCGCGACGCAGGTGTACGCTCTCATTTTATTTACTTCTAGTCCCTCTCGTCCGTACTGACAATTGTTTCTATTTCTCCCTGTGTATCTTGTGCAGAGGGAAGAGTCACTACAAGTGAGTGCCACTGTACAAATTTGACTTCACCTAACTTACGGGGGTTATGAAGTGGGTCACAGCAGGTATGGGAGCGAGGGCAAGGAATCATATGGCACTGGCTAGTACAGGGGCTATTCCGAGTTGTTGTACCAGGAAGGAAACAGCCTGGTGCAGGGCTAGTGAGGTTTTGCCACAAGTCACAACCCAGGCCTGTTCTTTCTTAGCGCGGCTGCCATCTTGATCAAACCAAAGCCAGTCACGGCATCCGCGTTACCAGGCGAACGTTTGCCGAACTCAGGAGGACTACCTCGATCTCAGTATCCCGCGCTCTTCTCATCGCGCCCATCTCGCCTGAATTTAATGTCGCCCCCATAGAAATCTCGGTGGTATAATCGTGCCGAATATGTTCCCGGAGACTACGCATTGCCTGTCGACTATTCGACGCGCGCCGTTCTAGAACGTTCGTGCGCAGCCCAGTGCCTGAGTATCGCCCTGCAGCTCGCAGGCGCCAAAAAGTGCAAGAGGTGTTCTCCCGCCCAGGCATACTCGAGTGCTTCCTCGCGCCGAACGCGATACCTGGGTGAGCATGTGGTCACTCGACAAAGACGACGGCAAAGGTGCGGAAGAGGCGGTACACAGCGTGCACAAGCTCGTGCTCAAGCCGCAACGCGAGGGAGGCGGGAATAATGCTACCGGGGAAACATCCCGCCATTCGTTGTGCAGATGCCGCAACAGGAGCGCGTGGCATGGGTCGCGATGGAACTCATTTGCCCGCCGCGCAGTGTCGGCGCGTATCTTGTCTGGTCTGGGACAGGAAGAGTGAGTGCGCGTGTGATGAATGAGCTTGCCAGTGGTATGTTTGGTTTGGCGTTGTTTGGAGAGGGAAGAGAGGTTAGGGAGGAGTAGGTTGGATAGTTGGTGCGGACGAAGGCGGAGGACGTCGATGAGGCGGAGTCGCTGCGGGGTTCGGCGTGCTGGATAGTGTCGTATTGGTGGATGAGTATATAAGTGCAGTGTCTGCAACTTGTGTGTACAGCCGAACACCTGCGAGGAGGGCGCTGGCTGTCTGGCTGCCCTTGCCCATCGTCATTGAGCAACTTTTTGACTCGATCCGGATGGGGAAAACATTCTCGTGGGCACTCGAGCATAACGATCGCATAGGTAGTATTCGTCTGAAGCACAGTTTGAAGTAAGAGTTTACACTATGGTACACATTGGGTCATAATAAAGCTCATTCGTCCGCCACGCGGCGTTGACGCATATCTTGTCTGACCTGGGACAGGCAGGGTGAGCGCGCGAGTAGGGAGGAGGTTGGTGCGGACGAAGGCAGATGTTATCGACGACGGCCTGTTGGCGGTGGGGTTCAGCGTGCTGCCTGCTAGTGTATTAGAAATGGTGGATTACCTCGATTGAGCTTTAGCATCTCTGATAAATCACAGGCGCAAGTTATCCACACGATCAGCCATTTGTATGAACGTAGTGTATTTTGTATCAGAAATTTTGTAGTGAGCGGAAGTCGATAGGGTAAGACTGGAGGTGGTGCGGCTGTGCGTCACAGGCAGCAGGATCGAGCAGTCTGCCGGTTTGCGATTGTCGAAATGACTGAGCCCAGGGTGACTTGCCAGTGGTTTATTAACGCTGTGCGCTGCGCTGTGGCTATACTATTTCCACCAGTCTATTCATACGAAATACATGCACATTGCGTCTGGCAACAACCAACATCACCCTCCCCCCTACACGCTCTTCCCCTCAAACTACATTCCGTTTTACAAGTTTCCCACCCCGAGAAATGACTACAGGGTGATTGGGGAGCCATCGTGCGGCAACGAACTTCTTAATGGCTTCCTCGAAAGGTCCCGGGTGGTGTTTCTCCAAGCAAATCCTCTGCAAGGCGGGTAACACCTCTGCAGTTCTTCCTCCGACAAGCTCTTGAAGGAATGGCGCGATACGTGGTGCAAATTCCTTATATAGGTAGAGATTCTTCACAGCCGTAAATGGATGTAAAAGTTCCAGCCATTGGCTGTCTTCGATGTCGTCTTGCCACTCCAGTATCGAATTACTTCTCTCACGGATGTGGAGCTCTTCCACCATGTGAATAGAAGACCGAGAGAATAATGAGGTGCAGATTTGTGCCATAGACGAAAGCTGCCACTCTGGCCGTCTGCATGAGATTTGCAACGAGACGTGGCAGCTGGAGGAAGACGCTTTCTGGAATGCGACTCCGACATCTAATTCGGAGAAGTAGACTTGTGCTTGGCCGTGCATTTCGAGCGTTGGTGTGCGACTGATGAACTCGATGAGCTGTGGAGTGTCGAATATAAGTTGATGGAACAGTCTTATGTCCAAACGGTTGAGTAGAGGAGAATCGATCCGGGTCACGAAATCCTCCAAATATTCGCTGACCCCAGCGAATTGCAACTTGATGAGGGCGGGGAGAACAGAGCGTGTGGGTGGGAGCAGACGTCGGCTTTCGCGGTTTGGGCGAGATCGAGGCGATTCGAATGTCAGATAAAGCTCTTCAAGCCTTGGCAACGTGGAGAGACAAGTAACCATCGCCTCGGGTGAAATGTACCCGGAATGGGGAATACGCCGAGTTTGAGATGAACAAGGCCAGTGGTGGACAAAATAAGTTTCGTTAACCCCGGAATTGGAACGCGTTCCAATTGGAGATATTGCAGACGTGTTGCAGAACCGCCCATGAACGAATCTGGGACAACCAGAGGTATTTCAATATCAGGATAAAATACCAGATGTGTTAGCGCTGGGAATGGTTTCTGCATTGCATCGAAGACCTTGTCCCATTGCAGATCGGGTTCCAGTGTGATTTGACACACACGATCGTTGCGCTCGAGTGCCGCAATGATGTTATCCCCACCCGACTTTTGGCGATTAGAATGATGTATGACGATGGGCAACGGCGGCCAGACATCCAGCATCTTCCTCACAGGCGTCCTGTCTGTACAGACGAGCCCCAAATTCAGGCGATGCGACGACCCAAATATAAGGTTCCGCCATCTTCGATACACGTGCACTAGTGTATGCCACCAGTTTTCCGCTTCGAGTCTGTTGGATTTGACCACAAGGAAATCGAATATCCTAGGAGGATGTCATCGGGGAGTATGTCGATTGTCATCCGGCCTATATTTCGCCAGTCAGTTGTTGTTGCAGAATTTGGTGCAAAAAACGTACGTCGATTTCGTCCTGTTCGTTTTTTCCATGTCCAGGAACGTATAACGGTGAGCCAAGGGCGGGGCATACTGGGGAGACCTGGAGGCGGGGGACGCTTTCAAGCACGGCTATTTGAGATATCTGTCAGTTGTTGGTCAATGTTAGAATTCCTGATTGACATACCGCTAAGGGCTCACGGTGGGGATCTGGAGCAGGGCCAAAGGATTGCTCTGAACATGGTCTCACCCGGTCATCAGCAAATTGGGCGAAATTTTTTTGCGGATTTTCCAGGCCGGCTGGAACGTATACCGTGACGGTTTTCTGCGTGTCATAATGCCTTATAAGGTAACCCCGAAAACGAGGGGTCATCCGGTCATGACTAGACCAGTAGACCGGTCACCGGTGGCCGTCTCTCGGCGGCCTGGTCACGCTTGGCTTCCCAATTTTGGCTCTCCTCGTTGTGCAACCGTGTTACCGGGTGATCAACGTTTTCGCAGCTATAAGTACGACTAATAATACTAGCAAGACAAGATGGCTTTCTATTTGCAGACAATCATATTAGCGTCTTTATTCATCTTTCCTTTCGCTTATTTGCTGCCATCCCAGACCACATCGATCCAGACACGTCTGCTCGTTCCGCTTGCAAATGGCTGTTAAACAAGATGCTCGGAGAGAGGACTTACTTCGCTCAAGAGACTGTACATTTGCTGCAGGGCATCCCCTTGGTCTTCTGCTCAATGACATTCCAGAGAGAGGTCAACGCAGACAACGTCGAATTCAATGAAGACGGCAAACGTCTCGTAACGGGAGAATCGTGGCTCGAGGTGTTACGCGGTACCTATATGGCAAAACTTATGGTTCTGCAAAACAAAGGTCGTTATGTACTCGGAGAATAAAATTGATTGCAGTTCGCTGTGCTCTAACTGGATCAGAGATAAGCGCGAATTATACAAGTAACGTCAAGTCATCCAAGGACCGGCAGCTGGGAAGCCTGGGATAGCTTGTTGTTGTTCGTCGGCGTTGCTTGGGATAGTTATGGTTCTGATTACACCTTCCTCATCAGGGCCATGGTGAGTTACTGCTTCGCGAACTAACGACGCGAAGGGGAGGTATTATGGGAGGATCTGAGGTGGGGCCTTCTATGTATTTAAGGAGGTCTAAGTCGTCCAATTTGTGCCAAGTTTGCAAAGCGAAGAGGAAAATTGTGCAAAACGGTTGCGGGTTGTGCCGCCCAAGCGGTCGCAAGGCCTTACAGTAATATGCACGCGGTGTACAGTGTTTGCCAGAGTCACCTGATTGTTTTAGCCAAACAGTGACACATAACGTTTGTTTTTTTAGAATTCCGAAAACCGCTGTATTTACAAATTAGGTTATCTCTGATACGAAATACATGCACATGCACATTGCGTGATTGCGTCTGGCCACAGCCAACACCCGCGCGCGCACCCACACGCTCTGCACTCCTCAAACTGCATACCGATTTACGATTCTCCCCTGAGAAATGGCTACAGGGTGATTGGAGAGCTGTCGTGCGGCAACGAACTTCTTAATGGCTTCACCGAAAGGTTCCGATGGGTGGAGTTCCTCTAAGAAAAGCGTCTGCAAGGCGGGTAACACCTCCGTTGTCATATCTTCGACGAGCTCTTGAAGGGATGGCGCGATACGTCGTGCAAATTCCTTGGATGGCCAGAGATTCTTCACAGCCGTAAATGGACGTAAAAGTTCCAGCCATTGGCTGCCTTCGATGTCGTCTTGCCACTCCAGTTTCGAAAACTTCTCTCACGGATGTAGAGTCCTTCCACCTTGTGAATGGAAGACCGAGAGAATAATGAGGCGCAGATTTGTGCCATAGACGAAAGCTGCCACTCTGGCTGTCTGCATGAGATTTGCAACGAGAGGTGGCACCTGGAGGAAGATGCTTTCTGGAATGCGACTCCGACATATAATTCGGAGAAGCAGACTTGTGCCTCATTGTGCATTTCGAGCATTGGGGTGCGGCTGATGAACTGAATGAGCTGTGGAGTGTCGAATATAAGTTGATGGAACAGTATTATTTCGAAAGAGTCGAGTAGAGGGGAATCGATCCGGGCCACGAAATCCTCCAAATATTCGCCGACTCCAACGAATTGCAACTTGGTGAGGGCGGGGAGAACAGAGCGTGTGGGTGGGGGCAGACGTCGGCTTTCGCGGTTTGGGCGAGATCGAGGCGATTCAAATTTCAAATAAAGTCTTTCAAGCCTTAGCAACGTGGAGAGACAAGTGACCATCGCTTCGGGTGAGATATACCCGGAATGGGGAATACGCCAAAGTTTGAGATGAACAAGGCCTGTGGCGGATAAAAGAAGTTTCGGTAACCCCGGGATTGGAACGCGTTCCAACTGGAGATATTGCAGACGTGTTGCAGACCGCCGATGAACGAATCTGGGACAACCAGAGGTATTCAATATCGGGAGAAAGTACTAGATGTGTTAGCACTGGGAATGGCTCTTGCATTGCATCCAAGACTTTTTCCCATTGCAGATCGAGTTCCAGTGTGATTTGACATACACGATCGTTGCGCTCAAGTGCCGCAATGATGTTATCCCCACCCGACTTTCGGCGATTAGAATGATGTATGACGATGGGAAACGGAGGCCAGACATCCAGCATCTCCCTCACAGGCGTCCTGTCTGTACAGACGAGTCGCAAATTCAGGCGATGAGACGACCCAAATATAAGGTTCCGCCATTTTCGACACACGTGCACTAGTGTATGCCACCAGTTTTCCGCTCCGAATCGGTTGGATTTGACCACAAGGAAATCGAATACCTCTAGGAGGACATCATCGGGGAGAATGTCGATTGTCATCTCTATATTTCGCCAGTCAGTTGTTGTTGCAGGATTTGGCGCAAAAAAGCACCGCGATTTCGTCCTGTTCGTTTGTTCCAAGTCCAGGAACGTGTATATTTCCTTCTATCGGAGACTCGGAGCCTTGAAAGCTACCATCTATTTACGTTAATGACCCAGGGTCGTGAGATAACGGTGAGTGGAGGGCAGTATGCTGGGGAGAGCCGGGAGACCTGGAGGCGAGGACACTTTCAAGGACGGCTATGTGGGATATCTGTCAGTTATTGGTCAATGTTAGAATTCCCAATTGAAACCGCTAAGAGCTTACGGTGGGGATCTGGATTATGGCCAAAGGATTGCTCTGAACCCTGGTCTCAGACCCGGTCTTTTCCAATTCTTTTCTAACCCTAACCCTGCATACAATTACCAACGTACTTTTCTACTACTTTTCTACCCTCCGTCAGTCTAACAGTCTCAGCCAACACAGCCGCCGCCATGCAGTGTACGCTCTCATTTTATTTACCTCTAGTCCCTCTCTTCCGTACTGACAATTGTTTCTATTTCTCCCTGTGCATTTTGTGCTGAGGGAAGAGTCACTACAAGTGAGTGCCACTGTACAACTTTGACTTCGCTTAACTTACGGGGGTTATGACAGCAGGTAGAGCGAGCGCAAGGAATCATATGGCGCTGGCTAGTACGGGCGATTCGTGCAAGAAGTGCTCTCCCGCCCAGGCATACTCGAGCGCTTCCTCGTGCCTTCGGAGTGCGCTGACGCCGTACGCGATACCTGGGTAAACATGTGGTCACTCGACAGTACAACGGCAAAGGTGCAGAAGAGGCGGTACGTCGCGCACACGAACTCGTGCTCAAGCCGCAACGTGAGGGGGGCGGGAATAACGTCTACCGGGGAAACATCCCACCATTGGTCGCGCAGATGCCGCAGCAGGAGCGTGTGGCGTGGGTCGCGATGGAACTCATTCGCCCGCCGCGCGGCGTCGGTGCGTATACTGTCCGGTCTGGGACGGGGAGAGTGAGCGCGCATGTGATGAACGAGCTTGGTGTGTTTGGTTGGGCGTTGTTTGGAGAGGGTAGAGAGATTAGGGAGGAACTGGTTGGATCATTGGTGCGGACTAAGGCAGAGGACGTCGATGAGGGCGGAGTCGCTGCCGGGTTCAGCGTACTGGATAGTGTTGGATTGGTGGATTAGTAGGTGCAATGTCTGCCGTCTGCAACTTGTCTGCACAGCCAGAACACCCTTGAGGAGGACGCTGCACTCTGGCTACCCTTGCCCGTCGTCATTGAGCAACTTTTCAGACTCGACCCGGATGGGGAAAACATTCTCGCGGCACTCGACATAATGATCAGCTAGTATTCGTCTGAAGCACAGTTTGAAGTAAGAGTCAACACTATGGTACACATTGGGTCGTGTAAGGTGGGCAGTCTGGCTGCGCTCGCACAGACCGGACTCGGCCGTGCCCATCTTGCCTGCACTCACATAGGACTCTCTCTCATGTCTCCGATACATCATACCACCTTTATTTCTATTTAGCACCACAGCACGCTCTTTCGCCTCAGTTCCTTGACCATTAGTTACACTTCCCGCAGTCACGTGCCACGCGTCTTGACTATGCGCGTTGACTTGGATACCTGGTTACCTCCCTAAACTACCTTAGTCGCTCCTTTCATGTATCTAAGCACACGAGGACAAACTAATCTGCTTTTCCCCTCTTTCTCTTTCATTTGTCTGTTTCCCTGCGTGCCTTTCTTTTCTCTGCTTTTCTCTGCTGTCTGCCGCCTGCCCTGCGACCCGAACGACGCTGCGCCTATCCGAGCCGCCAAGCCACCCCGCGTATCATCTTCGGGTCTAGCGTGACCCTCCTTATTTCCTGGGTCTTCGGATCTCATCTTTTCACGAACTCACAAGCGCGCTACTCAGCTGCGCTACAGTCGCAATAAAGCTCATTTGTCTGCCGCGCGGCGTTGACGCGTATCTTGTCTAGCCCGGGATAGGCAGGGTGAACGCACGAGTGGGGAGGGAGGTTCTCCCGATCAGGTTGGGAGGTTGGTGCGGACGTAGGCAGATGTTGTTGACGACGGCGCTGTGGCGGCAGGGTTCAGCGTGCTGGATACCTCCTGGTGGATTAGAAAAGGTGGGTTACCTCGAGTGAGCTTTAGTATCTCTGATAAATCACAGGCGCAAGTTATCCACACAATCAGCAGGCCTTTTGTGTGAACGTAGTGTATTTTGTATCAGAAAATTGTACTAAGCGGAAGTCAATAGGGTGAGACTGGAAGTTGGTGCGGCTGTGCGTCACTGGCAGCAGGATCGAGCAGTCTGTCGGTGTTGCGATTGTCGAGATCATGGCTAGGCCCCCGGGTGACTTGCCAGTGATTTATCAACGCTGTGCGCTGCGCCGTGGCCATTCTGTTCCCGCCAGTCTGTTCATATGGTTGAGCACGTAACTTGAGTGTACAATGTCTCTGAGATACGAAATACATGCACATTGCGTCTGGCCACAGCCAACATCCCCACCCCCCGTGCCCACACGCTCTGCCCTCCTCATACTTTTTACAGTTCTACCAAAATGTTCCCAGAATAATGGCTACAGGGTGATTGGAGAGCTGTCGTGCGGCAACGAACTTCTTAATGGCATCCTCGAAAGGTCCCGGGTGGAACCCATCTTGCACGCAAAGCCTCTGCAAGGCGGGTAACACTGTTGTTATTCCTCCGACAAGCTCTTGAAGGGATGGCACGATACGTGGTGCAAATTCTTTGGATAGGTAGAGACTCTTCACAGCCGTAAATGGATGTAAAAGTTCCAGCCATTGGCTGCCGTCGATGTCGTCTTGCCACTCCAGTATCGAAGAACTTCTCTCACGGATGTGGAGTTGTTCCACCATGTGAATGGAAGACCAAGAGTATAATGAGGTGCAGATTTGTGCGATAGACGAAAGCTGCCACTCTGGCTGTCTGCATGAGATTTGCAACGAGAAGTGGCAGATGGAGGAAGATGTTTTCTGGAATGCGACTCCGACATGGAATTCGGAGAAGTAAACTTGTGTTGCATCGTGCATTTCGAGCGTTGGTGTGCGACTGATGAACTGGACAAGCTGTGGAGTGTCGAATATAAGTTGATGGAGCAGTATTATTTCCAAACGGTTGAGTAGAGGAGAATCGATCCGGGCCATGAAATCCTCCAAATATTCGCTGACCCCAGCAAAGCCCAACCTGATGAGAGCGGGGAGAACAGAGCGTGTGGGTAGGGGCAGACGTCGGTTTTCGCGGTTTGGGCGAGATCGAGGTGATTCGAATTTCAGATAAAGCTCTTCAAGCCTTGGCAACGCGGAGAGACAAGTGACCATCGCCTCGGGTGAAATGTACCCAGAATGGGGAATACGCCAAAGTCCAAGTTCGACGAGGTCAGTAGCGGACAAAATAAGTTTCGGTAATCCCAGAATTGGGATGCGTTCCAACCAGAGAAATTGCAGACGTGTTGCAGAACCGCCGATGAACGAATCTGGGACAACCAGAGGTATTTCAATATCGGAAGAAAGCATCAGATGTGTTAGTGCCGGAAATGGCTCTTGCATTGCGTCCAAGACCTTTTCCGATTGCAGATCGAGTTTCAGTGTGATTTGACATACACGATCGTTGCGCTCGAGTGCTGCAGTGACGTTATCCCAACCCCACTTTCGGCGAAAAGGACGATGTATGACGATGGGCAACGGTGGCCAGACATCCAGCATTTTTCTCACACGTGTTCTGTCTGAGCAGACGAGTCGCAGATTGAGGCGGTGCGGTGACCCAAATATAACGTTCCGCCATTTTTGACACACGTGCACCAGTGAACGCCACCATTTCTCAAGCCATTTCTCCGATTCGAACCCGTTGAGTTCGACCACAAGGAAATCGAATATCTCTAGCAGGACATCACCAGGGAGAATGTCGATTGTCATCCGGCCTACATGGCGCCAGTCAGTTGTTGTTGCAGGATTTTGGGAAAAAAAACGTACGTTCATTTCGTCCTGTTCGTTTGTTCCGAGTCCAGGGACGTGCATCGTTCCTTCTGGTCAAAGATTCGGAGCCTTGCAAGCTACCACCTATCTGCGTTGATGACCCAGGATGATGAGATGACGGTGAGCCGAGGGCGGGGTATGCTGGGGAGACCTGGAGGTGGGGACGCTTTCTTGGACGTTTTCGAGCACGGCTATTTGGGACATTTGTCAATTATTAGTCATTGTGAGAATTCCCCCTCGACATACCACTGAGAACTCATCAATAGCGATCCGGGGTTTGAGGCCTTGAGGACCAAAGGATAGCTCTGAACCCACCTCTGCGGCAAAAAGCACTAACCCAAAACCCTGCCGTACAGCCTTACGTCTCGGTCTCGCACACTGCCTCGTGTCAAGCTCACCAATCTTCTCCCCTCCCAGTGGCTCTCACCACTCTCTCCTGAGTCACCGCTACTGTTTCTTCCCTTCCCTTTCCGCTCTCTCTCGTTTTATGCCTTCGGACAGTCTCAGCCAACACAGCCACCGGCACGCGGCAGGTGTACGCTCTCATTTTATTTAGTTTTAGTCCCTCTCTTCTGTACGACAATTATTTCTATTTCGCCCTGGGCATTCTGTGCAGAGGGAGCCACTACAAGTAAGTGCCGCTGTACAACTTTAACTTCACCTACGGGGTTATGAAAGTGAATCATAGCAGGTACCTAAGTGTGGGGACGAGCGCAAGGAATCATATAGGCATTGGGCGCTGAGCGGGGTGTTTGGCTGAGAATCTCATGCAGACAGTCAGATTGGCAGCTGTCTTCCCTGGCACAGCTTTGTACCTCGTCTTTCCCTCAGGTTCTCGTGCCCACGATGGAACACCTCTATCTCGTCGACAATAGAGATTTCCAACCTCATTGGCTAGATGACATCGACAATTACTATTTCTCATGAGAGAGAGATTACCCTTCCTGGTCGTTCGGCCCTCCAGAGATTTATCGTTGACATTCATGAGTGCTAGACATTGACACGATCACGGTCGTATGTTTCCTCACTAACATTGCTTTCTATTGCGTCAAACGAGTAATAGTTGGGCGTAAACGCGCTATATAATATTCGTCTGAAGCACGGTTTGAAGTAAGATCAACACCATGATGCACAATAAAGCTCATTCATACGCCGTGCGGCGTTGACGTATCTTGTCTGGCCCGGGACTGGCAGGGTGAGCGCGCAAGAGGGTAGGGAGGCTCTCCCTAAAAGGTCGGGAGGTTGGTGCGGAGGAAGGCAGATGTTGTCGACAACTGCGCTGTTGGCGGCGGGGTTCAGCGTGCTGGATACCTCCTGGTGGATTAGAAAAGTGGGTTATTTTGAGTGAGCTTTAGTATCTCTGATAATCATAGGCCCAGGTTATCCACACAATCGGCGGGCCATTTGTGTGAACGTAGGATATTTTGTATCAGGAAGTTTGTAGCAAGCGAAAGTCGGTAGGGTGAGACTGGAGGTTGGCGCGGCTGTGCGTCACTGGCAGTAGGATCGAGCAGTCTGCAGGTGTTGCGATTGTCGAGATGGCTGGGCCCCAGGGTGACACTTGCCAGTGGTATATTAACGCTGTGCACTGCGCTGTGGCTATACTGTTCCCACCAGTCTGTTCATATGGTTGAGTACGTACTTAACTTGAGTGTACAATGTTTCAAGTACGAAATACATGCACATTGCGTCTGGCCACAGCCAACATCCCCCCAGCGCCCACACGCTCTGCCCTCCTCAAACTACTTACCGTTTTACAAGTTTCACCTGAGAAATGGCTACAGGGTGATTGGAGAGCCGTCGTGCGGCAACGAACTTCTCAATAGCTTCCTCGAAAGGTCCCGGGTGTTCATCCAAGCAAAGCCTCTGCAAGGCGGGTAACACCTCTGTTGTTCTTCCTCCGATGAGCTCTTGAAGGGACGGCGCGATACGGGTGCAAATTCCTTGGATAGGTAGAGATTCTTCACAGCCGTAAATGGATGTAAAACTTCCAGCCATTGGCTACGTTCGATGTCGTCTTGCCACTCCAGTATCGAAGAACTTCTCTCACGGACGTAGAGTCGTTCCACCATGTGAATGGTGGACCGAGAGAATAATGAGGTGCAGATTTGTGCGATAGACGAAAGCTGCCACTCTGGCTGTCTGCATGAGATTTGCAGCGAGAGGTGGCAGCTGGGGGAAGATGCTTTCGGGAATGCGACTCCGACATCTAATTGGGAGAAGAAGACTTGTGCTTGGTCACCTACTTCGAGCGTTGGTGTGCGACTGATGAACTGGATAAGCTGTGGAGTGTCGAATATAAGTTGATGGAACAGAGTTATTTCGAAACAGTCGAGTAAAGGAGAATCGATCCGGGCCACGAAATCCTCCAAATATTCGCTGACCCCGGCGAATTGCAACTTGATGAGGGCGGGGAGAACAGAGCGTGTGGGTGGGAGCAGACGTCGGCTTTCGCGGTTTGGGCGAGATTGAGGCGATTGGAATTTCAGATAAAACTTTTCAAGCCTTGGTAACGTGGAGAGACAAGTGACTATCGCCTCGGGTGAGATGTACCCGGAATGGGGAATGCGCAAAAGTTTGAGATGAACAAGGTCAGTTGCGGAGAAAAGAAGTTTCGGTAGTCCCTGAATTGAAAGGCGTTCCACCTGGAGAGATTGCAGACGTGGTGCAGAGCCGCCGATGAGCAAATCTGGGACAACCGGAGCTATTTCAATATCGGAAGAAAGCATCAGATGTGTTAGCGCCGGAAATGGCTCTTGCATTGCATCCAAGACCTTTTCCCATTGCAGATCGAGCTTCAGTGTGATTTGACATACACGATCGTTGCGCTCGAGTGCCGCAATGACGTTATCCCAACCCCACTTTCGGCGAATAGAATGATGTATGACGATGGGCAACGGTGGCCAGACATCTAGCATTTTTCTCACACGTGTTCTGTCTGAGCAGACGAGTCGCAGATTGAGGCGTTGTGGTGACCCAAATATAACGTTCCGCCATTTTTGACACACGTGCACCAGTGAACGCCACCAGTTCTCCGTTTCAAACCCGTTGAATTGGACCACAAGGAAATCGAATATCTCTAGGAGGACATCATGAGGGAGAATGTCGATCGTCATCCAGCCTACATGGCGCCAGTCAGTTGTTGTTGCAGGATTTTGGGCAAAAAAACGCACGTCTAATTCGTCCTGTTAGCTTGTCCCGAGTCCAGGGACGTGCATCGTCCGTTTCGGTTAGTGACTCGGTGCCTTGCAAGCTATCATCTATTTGCGTTGATGACCCAGGGTCATGAGATGACGGTGAGCCGAGGGCGGGGTATGCTGGGGAGACCTGGAGGTGGGGACGCTTTCTTGGACGTTTTCGAGCACGGCTATTTGGGACATTTGTCAATTATTAGTCAATGTGAGAGTTCCCCCTTGACATACCGCTGAGAACTCATCAATAGTGATCTGGGGTTTGAAGCCTTTGAGGGCCAAAGCACCAAAGGATTGATCTCTTCTGGACCCATGCGGCTGCCTACACTCCTTTACGTAAATTATTCTCGCACAGGCCTCAACTCTCACGTTAAGTGAGGTGGTGGCTATGACATTGGTCTTCCTCGTCCAAGTCTGTGCATTTTAGTCCCGTTCAATTGTTGGGACGATAGCTTAAGCGTAGGCAAAGGAAATTTTAGTCGCTCTTCGGAGTCCATGCCTGGGACAGACGGGCTCTGAGAATGGGTGCCTTTGTCACATTTTACTTCGTCTTTCTTCTTCCCGGGTCGTTCCTTTACGTGTTCGTGTGGCGTGTGCCCTTGTATAAACCCCCAAGAAGTCCCTACAACCCTGATTCGCCTCACTCTTGGATACCTCAGAAGCCCCGGTGATAGGGCCCACTGCAACGATTCTTCATTGAGGGCTCATACATACCCCAAACGTGTCGTTAATACCTGCCTCGCGCTCGCTCTCGGACAGCGTGGCAGTGGCTCTCTTCAAGTTTTCAGCCTTTCCTGTTTTTATCCCTTGGAGCCGTAACCATTGACCCTGACTTGTTATCAGCACCAGAGTTCTTTGGAATTATGGACCCCTTCTGACTACTGATCTTCTTACTACATAGAGGTCGCACTACAAAAGGACATGTCAGCCTTTTGCCTTTGAATGGATTATCTAATCAGATTCTTTACTACTGGCAGTCTATGCTCTTCGTATCTCATTCCTGCGCACATTTCGCTTGCCTCGTGTCTTCCATCCGTTCCGCTATAACAGTACCTTTCTCCTGTGTTTTCCCTTAATGTCTTCTCTCGTACCGACATGAGATTAAGTGAGTCTAATACTATCGAGGTTTTCTTTCGACGTTCGCAGGACGCGCTCCTAGCGCTCGGATTTTTGTACTCATGGTCATCATCGTCTTCAGCACCCTTCCGTATGCGCCCGTCTTGTGCTCGCCTGGCTCATGTTAAAGTACATCAAGGTATCTTATCGAGCCCCTTTCCTAATGTCTACCCCGCTTGCAGGTTTGTCATCGTCAGTAGGTGAAAAATGCCTCTGCGCAGATGATATACAAGCTACTTGACAAATGCTGACGATTTCAAGACGGAACTCAATAAATCGTCGCATGATGCGATGGATTCCGTTGTCACGTCGGCCATATTCTCCACGCTTGCACTGGCAGACTCTGCGTTGACCACCGAGACTGAGACTTTGGCGGAGCCGAAGAAAAAGAAAAGAAAGACGACTCCGACTTTGAAGAGGTAACTCCAAAACCAGTTATCCGAATGGTGTTCGCCTTGGCTCCTCCCGAGCCTGCCATAGTCTTTCGGGAACGGCGGGCCGAGGCCAAACATCATCTGGATGAGTTCACTGCGTTCGATATCTGGTTTGCGGGCCTGTCGGACTAAACGTTCAAGCAGCTTCAAGATGGAGATTTGGAATCATATAAAGAACTTCTGGAGCATTCATTCCTGCCTCATGACACAGTCGAATTGAAGGATGACCTAGGGAAGAGCGATGAGGTGCATGAGGAATTTGAGACGTGCTCGCAGGCGGAGGATGGCGCCGTTAACCCTTCTGGGGCTGATCAATATGACGTGGGAGAAGGACCATGGTGATTTTCTTCATGATAACTATTAGGTGTCACCCGAGAATTGCAGGAATTGTTGAAATGAATCATGATATTGTGATACTGTACTATACGTGTACGATTACGATGTTCTCGTTCTCTACTATGTTTCCGAGATACTGTATCTTACAGTAATCTAACCAACCTATGATATGCATGTTTGTGTGCGCTATACGGTGACATCTCTCGGGGTGTGGGGTGTGTATTATACTAAACTGTTATGCTTTAGAAATTCACTGTATATAGGGCGGAGTGTCGCCAAGTTCAATTTCGGACCGTGTAATACCATCCTACGATATGTGGCTAACATGACATCAAGAAAATATTATGCATAATTTAATGTCTCAGGATCCGGATTACAAGAACCAAATGATCAAGTGTTGAGAAAGATGGTGGGGCAAGGCGCCAACAACATAGTACTTGGTCATCCATTTTAGTCAGCGACTCGGAGAAGGTTTGTCGTGTCGGCTGGACAATGCCGATGAATACAATGAGCCAGGTATTTCGTCGGCCTTTTACCCTATTTTATTCCGAAGAGACTGCTTGGATTTTGCGCGATCCATTCTCGCTAGTGCGGGAACACAATGACAGTTGGACTACGCTCGCTCGCGCCGCCCCGTGCATTTGGCCTACATGAACGTGTGATCTTCAGTTCAGGAGGGTCGACGACATCGCCGACTCGGATGATGGTGCGCTTACTTGCCTTTGTCCTTCAGTTGATCCCAACTCACTCGTCAATACATCCACTCCGATTCCGTTGACGAATGTTGATCTGGTTCGTTTTGAAAAAGCACTCTCTAAACTCCGAGTCGACATTCTCAACATACAAAAGACATGCTGCAGTCTGAAAGAGTATTCGACTCAATACTCTTCCGAGACTGCAGCACGACTTCTGTACGGTACGTTGTGTAAAACCAAGTTGTTGTTCAAGTTCAAGAGGGAATTTTCTATTTGATCCGCCGCACCTTCCTTACAACCCCTTAATCAAGGCACCGATGCTACGCCAACTGCATTCTCGAATTCTCCGCCGCTTTCAATCATGCCAAGAGCCTCCACAATCATGTATTATTCATGCGCCAAGAGCCTCCACACAATCGAAATTACGTGCGGAAATAATATCTCCGGGCCTATGTTATACCAAACAGGCACAAATAAGCGTGCAAATATTCCTATTCCACTGTATCCACAATACACTGTCAAAAATAAAATAAATACAGCGCACGTGGACTCTCCTCGTCATCCTGAGACTTCAGCGTATTGCAAGAGCGGTTGGGTGCCTTTCTGGGGCCACAAGGCCATAGGGTAAGTTAGTGACAGGCACAGCCGTGTGGTAGGGTTGGTGCCTTGTTTTCAACCGCGGGGCCGCGTAGTACTACCGTAGTTCAGTCGGTGGTATTGGTGCATTGGAAGTGGTCAGATCGCGGCAGACGAGATGGCAGTGAGCCCGGTTGATTGCACAACAATAGAGGATGTCTGAGATGCGAGCGTGTTTGCAGTGAGTTGTTAGGTACACAGGTGGATGACTGGGGATGCAAAGCACCGTTGGGCGGGTTAGAGCTGGGAGAGGTGAGCTCTACCATTTGTGTATTCCACCTGAATTATTCCCTTGAGGTCTGGCCAGAACCGCATGAGCATGTCAATTAAGGCCTCCTTGCTGCCCGTATCCATGCTCATGCTGGGTGCACCCAGAAACTACCTAGAAGGTGGAGGCATTGCGGCTAGATTTGTGCCGTCACCGCAGTGGCCGTCGGTGCCACACATGTTTTCAACTCGCCGACCGGCCACTTCCGACCCAGCTGCAATCAACCCCCCGCTCCTGCAACATCAAATGATAATTCATCTTGTATGAAAATCACGCATCGGATCCTCGAATAGGCCAATGTTGAACACGAGTGCGCGTCCTTTGAGGTTTGAGGTTTCTGCATGTCAACTCGGACTCTCGGATCCATACGTCACAACCTCGTGAGTTAGCGTCAGATAGGAGATTAATCGTGTTCTCGAGGTATGTCTTGGCATAGTTGTTTCGGCAATACAAAGTTCGTCACCTGTCAGGTCATCGACCAAGATCTCAACGTACTGTACCTCCAGTTCAACGCCGCCCACCTCCCATCCCCTCCGACGGCTCCACATCGGACTATCCAAAAGCCACCGTGCGCTCCTCATCCGGCACCCCCATCCACCACAGCTCATAATCATAATCTCCACCTTCATTCCCTTCTCACGACCTCGCTTCAAGTTCCCTTTATGCTGACTTGAGCAGGACGTTAATATGTCCGAGAGCAGCTCCAACCTAGAGTCATCCCCCCATGCCGCTCACATCCCTGATCGTGCCCTTTCTCCCATGACGGTCTCTCTGGATGGCCTTCTGTCTGGGATGCTGGGGCCTCTAAGGCGCTTCAAGTTAGGACTGATGCCGACACCATCGTGAGTGACGATATGTCTCTGAGAGCCGCTTCGTGTTGCATGACTGCAGGTACAGGTCGGGATCGGACATCCCAGCGAGTTGCCATCCCGACGCGCTACGGTCTCGGTGGCGCCCATGACGGGTATGACGACATCTGGCGCTTGTAGTTGTGTTGGTAGAGGACATTTCTTGACCTCCAGCAAGAGTTTGGCTTCCAAAGAGGTCTTATGCGGAACATGGTGCGTTTTATCATCCGGTGCTTGTATATTTACAGCCATCCTAGTTCAATTTCATGATGCACCTGCTTGACAGCTGTGCGTCGCGAATGTCCCCGAATCGGGCACTCCTCACTTTTCATGCGGATTACCGCAAGTGGTACTTTGCTGCCCGGCTAGATCTCGATGATGCTGTTGGTCATACTCAAAACCCTAATCTCCAGCGTTACCCTGAGCGTGGCGGCGGCCAGAATCATCTTGAGAGATCCTTGACTGGTGACCTAGAACATTGGCGTCTGGCAATGAACAATATGTCTCAGCACGGCCGTATGCGTCAGATAGCCCTTTATGGCTACTACGGCTCTCCCATTTCCAGAACCGCATTGACCCCGTCCCGGAGGACTCTACCTCCGCGCGGTTATCAAGCCACTTTCATCTCTTCACTCGTGATCAAGCTAAGAGTCTGTTGATGGTAGGTTCGTGCAACGAGAACGAGATGACGATCGCATGATTGGTTACGATGGTTACGATGATTCTATATCGTCCGACTCGAGTTGGGTACGTTAACGCAGGTTGGGACCTAGGTCCACAGTAGTGTCGCGTCATGGGCATCGCTTGGTGGATGCCAAGGAATGGAGCATATATTGCTGGTGTTACAAGATCTAGATCTGCTAATTAGTACGATATGATCGGACTCGGGAGGGGAGGGCATATCTTGAGTGTATCTTGGCCGGAGCTCGGGTCGGGATTCCGAATCAGGAACTAGTAAGTCTGGCGTAAGGATTCCGGTGTCGACGTAGGTGAGATCTAGAGCAACGGTAATGATGTAGAAATGGTGAGCGGAAGCACGGAGGCTACCGACAGTGAAATGTAATCGATGGAGATAGCTGATCTGACACATCATCATCATCTAGACTCGGATATCTTTCCTCGCCATGCGATGCACTACCTTTTGCGCCTTGAAATCGCGCACCTACGTATGAGCTTTCCTCTCAGATGATCAATTGACACCTGTACCGAAGCCACCAGTCAAAAGTCAAAATCTTGTGTTTGTCTAGTCAGGAACGTCTAGACAAAGCTTGACTTCAATCACAAATCACTTACACTGTAATTTGATCAACATTTTGTTCATTTTGCCTATTCACAGCTCATAAGTCTTAATTAATGCCACAGCCTTCAGACCATTTTGGCTTCGTCTCGGCTCGGCCAGCTTTTTGGCCTGAGTATGACCGCAGTGGGCCGGAATAACACTTTGTGCATGTGACCGGAGCGTTCCTACCTCAAGTGCAGAACGAGCCAAAGAAACGATGATGAACGTGTCTCGCACTCAAGCAGACAAGCCTAAGTTCATTTACATGGACAGGTATGCAGTCGCATCATTCTCCTTCGGATGTACCCGCATTATAACGACCGCGAGCGCCGAATATGATGCGGACAAGATAGCGGAAGCAAGACAAATATCAAGATAAGTATCCTCGCAGCATTACTAACACACCTTGATGGGAAGTCTCGACGACTGCACCTCGCGCGCCTTCTCCGACTTCGTACACTGGCAGAGACTCTTTGGAAATTGATCATAGTAGTAACCTGGGTATGGTCTAATCATTGGGAGCATCTTTTGTCTACGGTCCAATCCACACGCTAGGCATAACTTGGGATTGCCATACGAGGCGAAAGTTTGTATAATTTATCACTGTTGCAATGGTTGAGAAGACCTCTAACAGAATCTGATCAGGCAGCCAAACTGGTCTATGGGGTTTTGTGTTCTGTGGGCTGCTGTGGCCGCTTGAATGCAGTGCGCGGGCCCTTCTGCTAGTTCCGAAATTGAGGTAGGAATGCATATATTCCAGTCTCGACCTTTCGCACATGTCTCAGTCCTTTATGTCCTCGCTGTATCTTACTGCATACGGTGATTTCCACAATTTGTTTTCAAGGGCCGCCAAGTTTAGCCATACCCCACTGATGATTCCAACACCAGCATAGTACAACATAAGTAAGGAAGACCAGATTCAGTTCGTTGACAACATTCTGCGCCCCTCTCATAATCTCATTCCATCGTCTAATTGAGCTTGTCATGAATCCGTGGGCGGTGGACAGGGAAATCGTCACGGTGTACGCTACTGGCGGAGGTCGCACGAGTCCTACCATTGAAATAGGGGTTAGAATATTTGTGACTTGGACTGTTTGAAGGAGAGAAGAGTCAGAGACGTATGCATTAGTGTCAACGTTAACGGTTCCCTGAAACTCCCTTTGGTGTACTCACAGTACCGGAGTTAGCATTACGAGGCCTGAAGACCTTGGGTGCGTTGTCGCCTGGGCCTTTAAAAAACCAATCTTTAAGAGATGTCATGAAGCCGGGGGTCGCGGGATGCTCTGGCTGCGGGCGCGGGCTGATGTTCTCTGCCGACCCCTGCGAGCTCGCCATAGCATCGCCGCCACCGCCACCGCCGCCGTCGGACCCCTCTTTCGGGGGATTATTTGGGAGATTATTGTGAGAGGCGTCCGGTCCCTTACCGGCCTGACCGCCCAACCCCAACTCTTTCCAATTCGGCATTGCCGGGTAATAGTTCGGGTCCCATCCCCATCCCCACACCGACTTCTTCTTGACCCCCTCAGCACCAACGCCCTCTTGAACAAAACCAGGTGCATCACCCGGCCCCGGGACACCGTCCGGCAGGTGAACATCATTTGTCAACAGCTGAACCTTGTCGTCAGGGTCCAGCCGTTTCTCCCACCCGGTCATCGCATCGTTAAGGACTTCTACCGGGTTAGAGCGCACTTCAACTATCTCTCCTACAGCTACAGGAGCCGCGAGCGCGAAGTGGGAGACAGAAAGGGTGAGAAAAATACAGAAGGCCGTCGTATACCATCGCATTTTGTCGGTTATGTGATGTTGATTAGATGACGTTGTCCTTTGGGTTACTTGAGTAGTCAAGGTGAGCACAGATCGTGAAAACGCAAAGTTCGGGATGAATAGAAGTGGGCTAATAATCGGAGATGATAACGGATTAGCGAATTGAAAGTGAAGGAGAGGCGACACGCACCGTCCAGCACCCAGTAACGTTGAAGTGAGGAAGGGAGTTAGAGAAAAACGTCTCGAGTAGACAGCTTATATGTTCGCATCGGTCACCTGAAGGCCCACAAGATCAATGCCTTGCATATTAACTGAAGATAGTAGCTCAAGTATGTGTGATGGCGGCGCCACCGGCTGTAGCCGATTCAAGTTGACGGTAACATCCGCTGAGATGCTTAGGCACCTCAGAGTGGCTATGCAAACTCTTGCTGGCATAACGAGTGAAATGATGTATTGAATTATTGTAACTAGTGGGTGCGTGGCGAGAGTTGACACTGGCATGGTGGCTCGGAGATGCAAACAGAGGTGGGGCAGAGATACAGTAGACCGTGACACTACTACACTGCACGGCGGCCTTAGTGTCTGTGAGACGACAGCGCGTCCATAAACTCTCCCTTCGCTAATATATCTCCATCAGCGCCTCACCACTGCGATGCAAACTCGAACATTCTCTCTTTGCCGTTTGGCGCACACGGATTCTGTCACGGAACTGGCCGAACTGCTGTCCGCCTCGTCCTCTCTGTCGCGTTTCTATGATTTTCTCTGCCAACACCCCTTTCTCTTTGTATCCCTCCTCTTTTCTTGACGACACTCCTACCCTCGTGGCACAAACTTTAGCTATAGCGGACGTCCTTGGGTGACACAGATTGACGCGTATCACGTCCTGGTTCTCTATTTCTCTTAGCATCTGCGCCTAACATGGTGCTCAACTGCTACGTAACAGCTCGGTGTGGATATGCCAACATAATATCGGTCAGAAACACAGTTTGGAATAAGAGCTTTTAGAGCTATTACTGTACTGCACATTGGCCAACGCAGATGAGTCTGGAATTACGCCTATCGAGGAAACATCCCCGCCGTTTGTCGCACAGCAAAAGCACATGACGTGGGTTGTAAGGCAGCAACTGGACAGTATCGGAGATGACGCGATGACGACCCTCACAGGCCTCACCACTGGTACATACCTGTCCACTGCTGCGGCAATCACCGGAACGCGCTTCCACTTCGGATCCTAGCACACTCCCGCTGGGCATTGTGCCTTATGATGCAGCTGCAGTGCCCGCTCGACTCATTTATCGATCCACGCTTCGACTTCACGCGCGACTTGGGTACACGTCGCCGGATTTTGGGCCTCGGGGGCTCGGCAATGCCTTGCATTGGCCTCGCGTTCACCCCATGGTTTGCCTGCACGCTCGCACTTTTTGATCAGTCATCCTTTTCCTTTCATGCATAGTTCCCTTATCTCTGACAGTTCCGTTCTACGTTGCTCGCCCTTCATTTCCCTTTGTTTAGCCTTTACTGATCCGACCCCTAGTGTCAAACGCGACCGCACCCTACGCCTCACGTTCTCGCTTAATTAACCCCTGTTTCACTTCTCTTTCATCGTCTTATCTTTCCTTGCCTCATGATTAGCCTCGTGTCCACTACACTTGATTAGTAGTACAAAGGATCTTCATGTATATAAGTCCCTCAGTAGTGCTCCCTAGTGTTTAGAGTCTTCGTCCTCTTCGTCCTCTTCTTCGCGTGTGCACAGTTGTGCATCGTCTTCCTGCTTATTCCCCTGCGCTTTTGACTCTCGCGCGTTTTCACTGTCCCATACGTTTCTTGATATCACGTGACCTGGGCCGATTGATGGCCAGTGACGCGGTGACGCGCCATTGACGCGTCGTAGTCGCGTAGTCCTCCGTCTGCTGTAATAGTACCAGTGTGAGCCTCCCCCAGCCATGGCCCCCTTTCGTCGTCGTTGTTCATCGTCGTGCTTCCGAGTCTCTGTCGCCGTCATCGTCGCTTGCAGTTGCGAAGGATTCTCCATCACCGGTATGCCCATGTCCATACCCGACAATGGGAATGTTCCCTGCGGGCCCATGCGTGGCTGCTGGTGCTGCTGTTGGGTTCTCCGGACGGGTGCTGGTGCTGATGCTGGCGGTAGGAAATTGCTCTTGGAGCGAGACCAACATGATGAAGACGTCTCCGTCGGTGCGTTGTCGACTGCCATCTCCATCTCGCCATCCGCGTCCTCCCAGTCCAAGCTCGAGTCCGAACCCACCACCACGAACGACGACGACGACACCCCTTAATCAACAATAACCACCACCTCGCCCCTCTCAATCGCCCAATCCCACTCCCACTTCATCCTCGCCCTCTCAACTCGCACCTCGCATTCACTCCTCAGCGCCACGATCCGCGCGCGCAACGCGCGCAGCTCCTCTTCGTACCCGCGCACGAGCTGTTTTCGCCGTATGCGAACTGCTTCGGGGAGGCGTCTTGCTTCTTCGCGCTTGCGAGCTGCTTGGATCTCTTCCCGTGTTTCTTCAGGTCGTCGGCAGCCCTCTACCCTCCCAATGACGGTGGAGGACGTGACTGTGACTATGCTGCGTGATTGTCGCTGCTGGTCATAGTCCTCCTCCATTGTTTGAGGCTTCGAGTGTTGAGTGGGAGCTTGGGAATTGTGCGCTGCCCTGGGTGTGTCCGGACTTGTGGGGCGCGGGTCGACGATACCCGACTCGCCATCTTCGCTTGTGCTGTTGGAACCTGTGCTGGTACTGATGCTTGTGCCCTCGACTTGATCGTCGGTTTCATCAGTGCTCTTGTGCTCCTGACGACCCTTGGGGTCGTCGGGAGAACAAGAGCACTTGGCCTTTGGTCGTCGACTGTACCCATGTGTCATGACAGGTAATGCGTGTAGGCTGTTTCACTTGCAAAAGTCAAGGAGATGAAAGAAAGGCGTGATGGAGGAGGTGAGAGTTTGGTGCTGAAGTGTCTCCCACTTGGCTTGCTTTCGGACGAGAGACGGGGTTTTCGTCGACTCGGAACACATCCATCTGGCTGGGTTACAGAGTAATTATACCCTGGTCGCTTGGATTGTGGATTGTGGTCTGCGTCAATCGTCGTTGCGGCGCCGCGCCTCACTCAGCAATCGACGACAACGAGGGGTAAGGTTCCTTTTTTATGGGTGTTAAAAAAAATTCAAATGTGGAACAATTCTTTTCAAACATCGATTAGGCCGTGCCCTGCGCTACACAAATTCCCGGAACTGCCGTTGGTGCGTTTGTGTATGTTTGCGGATTTGCGAATAAAATATGGTCAAACTGACGGCCGTCGCTTCGCTCAACGGCAACCCCGTCATTTTCAGGGTGCATGGTCCGCGCGCTATACCCTACAACTCCAAAACCTTATTGTCCGGAATGTTCGCATCGTGATATATTTGTACGATTACGATGTTCTCGTTCTCTGCTATGTTTTCAGGATACTGTATCTTACGGTAATCTAACCAACCTATCATATGCATGTTTGTGTGCGCGCTATATGGTGACATCTCTCGGGGTGTGTTATAGGGCGGAGTATCGCTGAGTGTCTCTGAGGAAACACATGGCCCGAGCCCAAGTTCAATTTCGGACTGCGTTGGTACTTTTAACTACTACTCAGTAGTCAAGGAACCATTCAACCTCATACTGTAGTCGATGGTTCCAAATATATTGCCCCCATCCTACGATATAACAAAACGTACGTGGCTATGATAACGTCAAGAAAATACTGTGAATAATTTACTGTCCCAGGATCAGGATCACAGGAACTAAATGATTGAGTGTTGAAGAAAGATGGAGAGGGAAAGGCGCCGAACGTCCGTACCGTATAGTAATGGTGTAGCGTGTACTAATCAATCATAGAGACTAACCCCATTCCAATCACGTCCTTCTCTCCCACTGGAAATGGTTATGGGAGATTGGAGAGCCGTCGTGCTTCAACGAACTTCCCAATGGCTTTCTGTACCGGTCTTGATGGATAGATTTTCTCCAAAGACAGTTCCTGCAGAGCGGGCAATACTTCTGTCGCCCTTTCCCCGACCAGCTCTTGAAGGGAGGATGCAATACGTGGTGCAAATTCCTTGGAAAGGTAGAGATTCTTCACAGCGGTAAATGGGTGTAAAAGTTTCAGCCATTGGCTGTTCTCGATATCGTCTTTCCAATGAGGTGGTGAAAGTGTTTCCTCGAGGACCGAGAGGTGTTCTACCGCGGGAATGAAGGAATGAGGAAAGGACGAGGTGCAGACTTGCCCAGAGAGGAAAGTTGCCCATCCGGCTGTTCGCATAAGATTCCCAACTGGAGCGCCTTGTCAGATGTCCCTTCCCGTAGAAATATTACACTAGCGCCCCAATCAGAAAAGCACAACATTTGTGATTGTTTGTGTAACTTGAGCGTCGGGGTACGACTGATAAATTGGGCGAGCTCTGGAGTGTCGAAGATTAATTGATGGAAGAAGCATATAAAGAAGCCGTTAAGAAGAGGGGCATCAATCTGGGCCACGAGATCGTCCAAGTATTCACTGGACCCTCGGAACCAAATACGGGTGAGTGCAGGGAGAACGGAGCGTGTCGACAAAGGCCGGCGTTGGTTTTCCCGTCTGGACGAGATAGAGCGGATTCGAATTCCAAGTCAAGGTTTTCGAGCCTTGTCAACGCGGTGAGGCAGATCACCATCGCGTCGGGTGAAATATACCCAGAATGGGGAATATCCCAAAGTCGAAGATCGACGAGGTCAGCGGCGGACAAAAGAACGTTCGGTAATCCTGGATAAGGAATGCGTTCCAACCAAAGGAAGCGCAAATTTGGTGTACCAGTGGTAGATCCTCCCAAGAATGAATCGGGAGCAACGGGCGGCGTTTCCCGTTCATCATCCGCTTTAAGCCGCAGGTGTGTCAATTCCGGATATGGATGGCTCATCGCCGCCCTGAATTTCCCCCATTGCCAACCCGGAATAGGTTTGAGCGCGATCTGACAAACGCGATCGTTGTGCTTGAGCGCGGTAATGATGTTATCCATTCCCCACTCCGAGGATGTGTCAGTTTGGAGGTCAAAGTGGTGTATTACGATGGGCAAGGGTGGCCACATATCCAGCATCCTCGTCGCAGGCGTCTTGGGTGTGCAGTGAAGTTGCAAATTCAGGCGCTGTGGTGACCCAAAGACGACGTTTCGCCATTTTTGACATACGTGCACCAGTGTATGCCATCCGTTGATCGAAGTGGCTTTCGACTTTGAGTCAGAGTCGTCCAAATAGAAGCCAAACATTACGAGAAGAGCATCCTCGGGAAGCATGTCGATTGTCACACGGCCTGTATCGCACGCGTCAGCAGTTATTACACGGCTTCGCATAAAAGCCATACGCTGACGCTGACGCGGAAGAGCATTATCGGGGGGCATATCTTTGGTCATCCGGCCAACATCGTACCAGTCGGCCCAGTCCGCACCCGTCGCGGGGCGTGGTGCAGAAGATACGCGTCGACGCGGCCCATTCTTGGGCTTCTTCTGAGTCTTACGAGTCACCGTCAAGCGACGCTTGACGCCCTGTGCTTGATTCTTTACTGTCAAAAGTCCTCCTGGACGGACCGATAACCATAAACGGTTAAGAAGTGATGGTGATGGTGGTGGGGAGACCGGACGATCATGACGATTTCGAGCAACACTGTTGGAGACTTTATCAGCTGCTCTGGTAATTCGGTGAGTGAATCGCTCTTGACATACCGCGGTGAGCTCATCGATGAGTAGTATTCGGCGTACTGTCAAGGGAGATTTGGCTTTGAATTTACCCCACCCCACTGCGATTTATGCGAAGCACCAACTCCATCACACAGCCTTCCACATTACCCAGCCTTTGCCGCGCCCTATGAAGATTCGACCGCCCATACGTCACATGGGCGCTCGGCGCAGCACTGAGTCCACTAAGTACTAATACAGTCGCAACCAAAATACCAACTCTGTAAAGTATCATTTATGACACCAAGACATTCGTCGGTCAGGCTGCTCGGGCATGACTCTCCTATAATACACTATACCCGAGTAACCCGACTCCATCCTCATTTCTCCGAATCCAATTACAGCTGCAGTGCACGTCACGGGGATTACCGTGGTGTGAATGCGCAACGCACCGCATTGGGCAGGAACACAAGTCTAGCCATATTAAGACGTTTTGCTTGGCGTTGGCGTTCAAGAAGCAAGAAGTTCGGTACAGTAAATTGTAACCGGGCAAGGAAGCGGGAGGGTAATAAGACAATGGCGTTGGGCTGGTTCGTGATACAGTATACATGAAGGGGAAGAGCCGTGAGCCCATGCCCTGTGCGAGCGTAGGTCAAGGCGTAGGCCCCATTTGACTGGCCCGAGAAAAATTTGCACAAGAATGCGCGGGCAGAGAGAAAGGAGGAAGCCGATAAGTGCCACTGTGGGTGTCGTGGATTGAACGATTTGGTTGAGCGCATTGCGCAATGATGCCGGGCGCTCGCCCTGATGGTACCTGTTACCCACGGATGACATGGATGACACCCGGGTGAATCTGATTCGGGATTCCGAGTGGCCCGGTCGCATAGCCTGGCCCATCCCCCGCTTCACGGACGTGGTAAGGCTGAACCGAGTTAAAACTACCGCGCGGAACGATTTTGATACAAGCAACTTGCGAATGCTCCGTCCTCGGCTGCCCGCCACTGCAGCATTACTCTCCAAATTTAAAATCATCCGCCCACCGTGTGCCGGTGTGCGTCACTGCATGGCGGCGTAGCGCCGAAGAACGCTCGTGAAGTTCTTTGCCAATTGTGATTGTCATGAGATCCAGAGCTATTTGCCATGGGAAGGACTGTGCAATACGACGAGTGGTAAGTTATCATTCTGGGTTCAACTTGAAAGACATTGGAGAGCCTTTGGCCGAGCTCCGGCCCCCGAGGTCGCCGAGTGGTCGCCGGTCCGGCCCTTGCCAGTGCCACGTGGACTTTTCCGGTCGAACCTCACTGCACGAAACCAAACCCACTTCGGTCTCTTCTGCTCATCGATAATTTGGCTCACAGCTGACTCGATATGCACGGCGCGTTCCTTGTTCAGTTGAAGCCCACAGAGCCATTAATATTGTAGGGACTGTAAACATTCGAATAACTACACCCCATTTCTAGTGATACTCAGAGCTTCGTTTGGCTCTCCACCAGGTATCCCTACATGAGGCTCCCGTCAGAGTTCCTTCAGAGCAAGCCAGCGATTAATAAGTGCGAGTGCTTCCGTGGGCTTGTCGTATGGCACCTTGCAAGTTACCAGTTAGTCCGGAAAGGTGACAAAAGAAACTCAGAAAAACGTACCATATGACCTGCCCCGTCGACAGTGGCAAACGTGAGGCCGTGCGCGCTGCGGGTCTTGCCCACCACATGCCCATCGACCTTCCACTCGCGCAGCGGGAGCGAGGCAAAGTCCTTCTCGCCATGCCACTCGAGCGTTCGGGTCCATGCCTCGTTTCCAATCCAGTTACATATCCAGTCGTACGTTCCGACGTAGATGAGCACGCGCACCCGGCGTGCCAGCAGTGCGCTGACATACTCCGTTGAGCTGTGTAAGCCGTCTTGCGCTGCGTTGAACGCCTTCCCAACTGTAGCTGAGCAGGCTGAGAAATTCCCAGGGACTTGTGGGTCGACTCCGAGCGCCGTGCGGACATCCGGTCGATCAAGGAAGTGGGAGATGACCCTACGTGAAAATCATTGAGGAATAGAATGTCTTGAGAGTTTCTTAAAAGTCGTACCTGGTCACTGGGTAACATAAACTCTCAGGGTCACCACAAGGACGACTGATGTCGTAGTAGTTGAGCCCTATGTAGGCCTAAGATACCGATAGATAAGATAGACAGATGCGGACAAACCAGTGGCAACATATGGATCTGAAAGCTCGGTGGAACAGAAGACAGTGGCAGCCCTGCAGTTCATTTCATCGTACTGATCAATGCACGCGCCCTTCATCCATTGCTTGCATCGAGGGAGCTAGTTGACGAAGACGGCCTCAGATTCCCCAATTCAAAAACGAACAAATAGAACATACGGCCTTCTTCATACGAATGCAAGTGCTGAAAAGATGAATGAGGACTTAAAATGGTGCTGAACATAAGGCAAACCTAATGTCCAGTACTGGGGGCACAGTGGCCGAGGTACATGTCATAGAATAGTATCCTTCTACCATCGTGAAAGGATCCGTAATTCCGTTGCCTGAGGAGTGCTGGAGTCGGAAAAACAACTGGAGAGTGCTTCTCTGTACATACCGATGATGACCGATGTGAGATTAATCGGTGTCAGGCTCTTTCTAACGAGCTCGGCGTTCTGGTCATAGACCGCAGAGGCAAAAAGTGGGATATACCGTCCCTGCAGGCAGGTCCTTCAGCGAGGGCAAATATATGCATAACAAATAGACACATACACCGTATGATTCGCCTGCCATATGGAAGGCGCGCCCTTTAAACGAGGGAAAATTCTCAAAGAAGATTGCAACAAACGCAGCAATATCCCGGGCCGCTTCCTCGGAGGTACTCTGTGAACCGTGATAAGAAATGTAGAAAAACGCATGAAGACATCGCATACAACTGACTGGCCATGCTCGGCGTATGAGAAGCCAACACCGATGGGCTGGTCAACAAAGAAGACATTGGCGTTGCTGTTCCACGATTGTTTGAAGAATGCTGGACCCTCGGTTGCATTGGTGACTCGACAAGGTCCTAAATTTCAGATATACGCGGTTGTCAAAATCGAAGGAATTCGTATGCCCGTACCTAATTCCATGAAAAGTCCAAGAGACGAAGAGCAACCAGGACCTAAAATTGGAATCTCAGTGTGATGCAGAACAGGACAGATGTTTACGTGGCGTATAAGGTCCCAGTATATCATACAGGACAAGAAGATGGAATGAAAAGTCTCACCCCCATTTGTCCAAAAGATGACATCGTCCTTATCTGGGTCATTCCTACTCTCAAAAAAGTAGAAGAACAAGTGTTTCGCCTGAAAATCGATGTAACCTGTGTACGCCCTAGATAGTAGTTAGAATGGACACGTCAGAGCCGCAGATATAAACGTGGGCGACACTTACTTCACTGTAGTGTCACAAAAGTTAGTCTGTTTGATCCTTGCGCTGTACTTCGGGAAGACAGGATGACGCAGAATGGTCCATTGGTCAGATTCGATGGCACTGAGCTGTCCAACAGGTTGGAACTTCAATGCCAAGGGATCAGCGTGGAACGTAAGATCAACCTAGGCGCTTATCACCTCAGTTTGGGTCCCAGTGGAAACTTTGGAGAGCACTGGAATTTGGGCTTTCACAGAGAGGAAATCATAATCTTGTACATGTAGATTTGCAGAGGCGACAGCGACGCCTACAAGAACCAACGAAATTGAAAGAGGTCTCAGGAACATAGCTGTTGGCGCCAACAGACAGGTTAAACCTTTCCGGCTAGTCAACTGTAAGTCACGTGCTCTCCGGAGAACCAACGGAGCTGTCGAGTACTGTAGCTGTCGACAGCCCACCTGACAGTCACCAGATTTTCGGTATCGTCCAGCTTATCTGTAACCACCGTGATCATATCCAAATATTCCCAACGATGAATCCTTGTCTTTGTCCGTACCTCGGCTTTCATTCAAGCTTTCATTACTACGCTCTCTAAATCTCTGATCATGAAGTGACTACAGTAGACATGTTTACATGGCTATGGGCCGCCATGCTCAAAAGCACGGGCTTATTGGCTTTTGAACTGATGAACGGCTTTGCTCAGTCTCAGTTTTCTAGGTTGTTGAACTTTATGGCCCTTCCTAACGCTTGGCGAGGGGGTGCCGCTCCACAGATCATCATAGACAGCCCAGTGAACGTTGAGGGCGACATAGGTATTTTCGAAGTGTCTACAACGACTGCTGACAGATCCGGTGCAGGCTGTGACAATTCATGCGTTCCCCGATAATTCGTTTGGCAACTATATCTGATTTCTACCAAGCAGATGCCATGCATCGTGTCCCCTGACGTGTGGGTGGCATTTTCTGGCACACGTATGTCTAAAATGGTGTCATATCGACCTTGCACATCATATCATTTGCTTCTGCAACTTTTTCGCGAGCTCATCTTACCAGCGAGGGTTTCATCGGATAGCTGCCCGCCCCCTTGCCTATCACCATACGTCACCGGCCCCTAAAGGCCGAGAAGAACATTGTTGCAGCGCTTCCTTTGGCAATTAGTGGAACTGAATGAGCTGATGATGGTGATGATGATGGGCAAGGTTCGCCAGATACTCAGCAGATTCCTCGTTGGTGTACTCTATGACGATATCCGCGGATCACGGAAGTGAGGTGATACAAATATGATATACCGCCATCTTCGACATACTTGCACCAGGACGTGCGACTTCCGCACGTAGAGAAAGCCTTCGTGGCATCCGCTTGACAGAAACCCAATATATCTGGGCACCAAATGTTACGGAATCACACACCTGAAGGAATGTGGTAAGTTGAACCGAGTTAAAACTACCGCACAAAACGATTTTGATACAAGCAACTTGCGAATGTCCGTACCACACTGCCGCCACTGCGGCATTACTCTCCAAATTTAAATAATCCGCCCATGTGCGTTGCTGCACGGCGGTGTAGCGCCGAAGAGTACTCGTGAAGTTCTTTTCCAATTGTGATTGTGATGAAATCCTCTGCATTTGCACGGGGAAGGGCAGTACAATTAATGCGACGACTGGCATCATTCTGGGTTCAAGTTGGAGAACTTGGCCGAGCCCCGAGTCGCCGAGTGGTCGCCGGTCGCCGGTCCGGCCTTCACCATGCCACGTGGACTTTTTCTGGTGGTCTCACCAAATCTCACTGCCTACTGTAGCAGTTACAACTTACAAGAGTACTCTACCTTACCTCGGCTATTTTACACAGGGCTGACCTTGATAATATCTTTTTTCGCTTACACGCTCAAGCTTCACGCGTTGTTCTTGGTATTGTTGTGAGTATCATGTGTAGACGCACTGACATAGGCAGGGCATATCAAGCGACGTCAAGGGAGCCATCTAATTCATGAAGCAGGTGATGAGTTTTGAGAGGACACAGTATCCGTGAGTTGCAGGGGAAGGAACTTCGAGACTAACAGTAAAGACCTTGACTATACACCGATACCTGAAACAGTCCGGAAACAAGCTGTATACGGAATTTCCAAGGGTTTTTCACAGAGTCGCATCTGATGTAAGGTTTGCTACCCCCCATTTCTAGCAAGCTTCGTTTGGCTCTCCACAAGGCATCCCTACATACACGCACCCACTAACGAGGGTCCCGTCAGAGTTCCTTCAGAGAAAGCCAGCGATTAATAAGTGCGAGTGCTTCCGCTGGCTTGTCATATGGCACCTTGCAAGTTACCAGTTAGTCCGGAAAGGGAACAAAAGAAATTCAAGTGGGGCAGACAGAATTAAGAAAAGAAAAACGTACCATATGACCTGCCCGTCGACAGTGGCAAACGTGAGGCCGTGCGCGCTGCGGGTCTTGCCCACCACATGCCCATCGACCTTCCACTCGCGCAGCGGGAGCGCGGCAAAGTCCTTCTGGCCATGCCACTCGAGGGCTCGGGTCCATGCCTCGTTTCCAATCCAGTTGCATATCCAGTCGTACGTCCCGGCGTAGATGAGCACGCGCACCCGGCGAGCCAGGAGTGCACTGACATACTCCGTTGAGCTATGTAAGCGGTCTTGCGCGGCGCTGAATGCCATCCCGACTGTAGGTGAACAGCTTGAGAAATTCTCAGGGACTTGTGGGTCGACTCCGAGTGTCGTGCGGACATCCGGTCGATCAAGGAAGTGGGAGATGACCCTACGTGAGGAAGCGTATAATCGTTGAGGAAGAGAACGGCGTGGGAGTTTAAAAAAAGTCATACCTCGTCACTGGGTAACATAAGCTCTCAGGGTCACCACAAGGACGACTGATGTCGTAGTAGTTGAGCCCTATGTACTTCTAAGATGCCAACGGATAAGGTAGACAGACGCAGACAAACCAGTGGCAGTAAATGGATCTCTAAGCTCGGCGGAACAGAAGGCAAAGGCAGCCCTGCAGTTCATTTCGTCGTACTGATCAATGCACGCGTCCTTGAACCATCGTTTGCATCGGGGAAGCTAGTTGACGAGAATTGCCTTAGAATCCCCAGCTCACATACGAACAAATCGAACATACGGCATTCTTCATACGAATGCAAGTGCTGAAAATTTCAATAAGGATCTAAAATGGTGCTGAACATATGGCCAACCTAATGTCCAGTACCGGGGGCACAGTGGCGGGGGTACATGTCATAGAATAGTATGCGTCTATCATCGTTAAACGATCCGTAATTCCGTTGCCTGAGGAGTGCAGGAGTCAGAAAATCAGCGATACGTGCTTCACTGTACATACCAATGATGACCGATGTAAGATTAATCGGTGTCAGGCTCTTTCTAACGAGCTCGGCGTTCTGGTCACAGACCGCAGAGGCAAACAGTGGGATATACCGTCCCTGCAGGCAGGTCCTTCAGCGAAGGCAAATATATGCATAATAAATAGTCACATACAGCGTATGATTCGCCTGCCATATGGAAGGCGCGCCCTTTAAACGAGGGAAAATTCTCAAAGAAGATTGCAACGAACGCAGCAATATCCCGGGCTGCTTCCTCGGAGGTACTCTGTGAACTGTGGTAAGGAACGTAGAAAAACGAAATTGCATGAAGACATCGCATACAACTGACTGGCCATGCTCGGCGTATGAGAAGCCAACACCGATGGGCTGGTCGACAAAGAAGACATTGGCGTTGCTGTTCCACGATTGTTTGAAAAATGTGGACTTTCGGTTGCATTGGTGACTCGACAGGGTCCTAAATTTCAGATATACGCGGTTGCCAAAATCAAGGGAATTCGTATGTCTGTACCTAATTCCATGAAAAGTCCAAGAGACGAAGAGCAACCAGGACCTAAAATCGGACTCTCAGTGTGATGCAAAACAGGACAGATGTTTACGCCGTGGCGTATAAGGTCCCAGTATATCATACAGTACACAAAAACGGGATTAAAAAATCTCACCCCCATTTGTCCAAAAGATGACATCGTCCTTATCCGGGTCATTCCTACTCTCAAAAAAGTAGAAGAACAAGTGTTTCGCCTGAAAATCGATGTAACCTGTGTACGCCCTAGATAGTAGTTAGAATAGACACGTCAGAGCTTCGGATAATGCACGCGGGCGACACTTACTTCACTGTAGTGTCACAAAAGTCAGTCTGTTTGATCCTTGCACTGTACTTCGGGAAGACAGGGTGACGCAGAATAGTCCATTGGTCAGATTTGATAGCACTGAGCTGTCCAACAGGTTGGAACTTCAATTCCAGGGAATCAGCGTGGAACGAAAGATCAACCTAGACACTTATTACCTCAGCCTGGGCGCCAGTGGAGACTCTGGAGAGCATTGGAATTTGGGCTTTCACCGAGAGGAAATCAGAGTCTTGTACATGTAGATTTACAGAGGCGATGGCGACGCCCACAAGAACCAACGAAATTGAAAGAGCCAGGAACATAGCTGTTGGCGCCACAGACAGTATAACTCGCTGTCCACCTCGGAGACCTCAGAGTCTGCTTTGCATGCGGTGAAAGTGCGAAAGTGCCTGATCCCAAACTCAACCGTACTGTAAGTCACGTGCTCGTCGGAGGACGGAGCTTTCACGACGTGGCTTCTGTGCCGGAGGTCGACTGAAAGCTCCTGCCCCCCATATTTCGAACAACCCACACCAGATTTTCAGAATCGTCCAGCTTGACTGCAACCACCGTGATCATATTTTCATTTAATTTTTCAAAAAGCCGAATTTCCCCAACAATGACGCGCATTAATGACGGCTGACAGATCTGGTGCAGGCTGTGACAGTTCATGCGCTCCCCGGTAATTTGTTGGGCAGCTATATCCGATTTTTACCAAGCAGATACCATGCATCGTATCCCACGACGTGTGGAAGTGGTATTTCCGCGCACGTATGTCTAAAATGGCGTCATATCGACCTTGCACACCACATCATTTGCTTCTGCAACTTTTCCGTGAGCTCATCTTACCAGCAAGGATTTCACAGGATAGCTGCCCCCCTTCAAGTTGCCTATCACCATACATCACCGGCCCCTAAAGGCCGAGAAGAACATTGTTGCAGCACTCGAACACCGTTATCGAAGAGCCATTCCCAGCGGCGCTGACATTCCTTCGCCTTAAGTCTCTGTCCCGACCCCTTCCTTGGCAATAGGCCGATTAGTGGAGCTGAGCGAGCTGGTGGTGGAGGTGATGATGACGATGGGTAAGGTTCGCCAGACACCCAGCGGATTCCTCGTTGGTGTACTCTATGACGATATCCGCGGATCACAGAAGAGGTAATGCAAACTTATGGTGCTAAATGATGACCATCTTTCCGCAGCTTCACAATGGAGAAGTTCCCGGGACTCCCGTACGCCCACATGACGGGTGAGGAGCGTACTTTATCCCAGAAAGAAAGAGACGGTCTCATTTTTGTATTGTACAGTATAGATGATGGACACAATTAAGTTGAGCAACCCGTCCACGTGGGAATGCTACGATTTGTCGTCAAAGCGGCACCTCTTTTGTAGTCACAGGTCGAATCATGTATCACAGCCCACAGTATCGTGGCGGCGTATGCGAAGAGCGAAACGTCGGCGATATGATGTCCAGTACATGCATATTTTGTCCGAACTGTATGTGCTACGTACTTGTCTACTTGTCTTGCGTCCCCACTAACATTTATATGGTCTCTCTGTTGCATCCAAACTCACTCGAGATTGAAAATTGCGGCACCGTTATCGCAGGACGCTGGATTCCGTAGACATTGCCCGAGGTTTGCAAGATACATCGACCCTCAGGAACATCAATGATCCTCTGTTCGTGACGCGTAGGAGACCAAGGGGGTGCATGGGGAGCCATCGAGAATCTTCATCGACTTATGCTGGTGGACCGGGAAGATTCCGGGAACTACTTAAAGTTTGCATTGCGAGCTCGTGTCTACCAATATGTAGGGTATCCCCGTACCCCGTAGCGCTTGCAGCCAAGCAGGAAGGCCGAGTGGGATGCTTTGGTGAATAAGAGGTCTGGAGGTCCGTAGACTTTGAAGGTTTTGGTCGGTCATTGCTGCAGTTGTTGTTTCCCTCGTTTAGCATGCGAGGGGCGTAAGTGTCCTGAACCATCGATCAATTGACTCCCGGATGTGCCCCGCGAATGCCGCCACACTACTTTCACGTACGACCTTCCCGTTCAGTCTCCGTCCTGACGAAGATGGAGTACGGTATATTGAATGACATAGATATATAGGTCACAGATCTTCCTTCATAAAACCCCGCGCGTGTCTGTGAAGTTGTCAACGTTGAATCTGCCATACTGTAACCACTCGACCCTCTAAATAGTAAAACACGTGAGCGAGAGGTTCTGTTCATCATAAAAGTCAAACATAACCAAGCCTGGTTAACGCGAGTTTATCTTCAAAGTGGAATCGAGTTCGACGACCTCATCGACGGTGTCGACGGCCGTCAGGGCAGGAACAGGCCCAAACGACTCGAGTTGCCAAAGTATTGTCTCTGGTTTGACACCCAGAAGTATGTGAGTTTCAACAGCGTAGGACCAGCTTTCTCCACGTACGAGGAGTATTTCGGCACCGGCCTCCTTAGCCTTCTTGACCACCGGGATGATGTCATCTACGTTGCGTTCCGTAAAGAGCAATGAGAGTTCGTTCTCGGGACCGCCGACAGCGAGGGGTGCTGAGGTGGAGGCGCTGCTTGATAGCGAAAACGAGTTGTTTGGGGAGTGGTCGTTGCACAATCACGCGCCATGTAGCCATACGAAACTGACCAGAGTAAAAGGATCCCCACAATAGCGCGTGAAGCTAGTTCAAAGTCAGCGTCTGCGGGACCTGTGAACCGCATACTGAATGTCAACGTAGCTGGAAAAAATACAAGTGGTATCACGCACCACCGAGGGGTGACTATTCACCAAGCTCAAAGACACCAGGCTTGAGATGCTCCATTGCGATTATCTTTCCGAGGCGGTCAGAGTCAGTGAACTGATTGACTGTATCGGAGATTATCGAGGAAAAGGCCGAAATATGTACCGTAATTTCTTGGCTGCCGGATGTCAAGTTTGTGACTGTTTGTCAACGTGGGTTTGTTCTCCGCGGATACGTATGAGTAATCACAAAATTGACAACGCCCGGGAAGGTCGGCCTATTATGAGTATCAGTTACGTTTTCGGGCAATATTCTGAGGGTCAGACCATTACTGTGTTGCCGCAGAGTTTTGACTGAGACGCAAATACTTAGTAAAGCGGATGTCTCGTCTGGGTCCTTCGCCGACCTTCCCAGGGCTCTAGGAGACAGGTGGTGGTGGAATTATGGTCTGTAGAGGAGCGGTCGATGGACAAGCCTTGGTTGGACCAACCAGTCTTGTTTATGGACTGCAGACCGGTCTGGTGCAACTGGTTCCTGTTTTGCATTGCATTCTCACTAACAGTCCGGCGGACCGTCGGCAATAACCCAGGCCCGGGCCGATGCAACCGTTCAATATTCAATATTCAACGTGACATTATGTCTTTCAACGCTGTGTCGTTGTTTGTGACCGCTCCTTATCATCTTCCCTAATTGTGATTGACAGTGGCACCTATCCCATAGTTGATCACTCGGGACCATTCCAGTTGTCTACATGCTTGAGAGCCGAATACGACGTGACAGAGCCTCGAATTATGCCGTTGTGTCAAGAATCTTTGATTCCAGTCCACAGAAGAGGCATATATAACCTAGGAGGAAACAAATATCTAACAAGCGACGCTCCCTCTGCTGAGTTTCTTCCTCTCACTTCAAACATTTATGGCACACATCATGCAGACCACCGCAATGAATTTCATGGGATGGTTTCGCGCGATTGTTGACGCCTCGACATATGTGTCTTCACCGCCTGGCGAAGGAACCGTTTCTGTGATGGATGCGATAACTCCAAAACCCATACTTTTACAGTCATTGGGTGCTTTCACGATCAAGGCAATCTGGGATAACAAGACCTTAACGACAGGCTTTGTACTTGCGCTGGTCATCACTCTCTCCGTTGGCTATACTAGAAGTCCTTGGAGAAGGCTGCCTCCCGGCCCTCGGCGGTTACCCATCCTTGGAAATGCCCTTCAGCTAAGGGATAAAAGTTGGCTGCTGTCGAAAGATTGCAAGCAGCGTTTCGGTGAGTTCCCGGATTATATAACCAGAGGTGTGCTAAGGTTTGTCTCCGAAAATCGTAGGAGAGATTATGTACCTTGACGGGGCTGGCCAACCCATCGTTGTGTGTAACAGTCTCAGGTCAGCTTTCGAACTGCTCGAGCGCCGTTCGGCCAACTATTCGGATCGTCCTCGATTCATTATGGGTCAGGAGATCCTTAACGGAGGTCTAATGTTCGCGCTGATGAATCAAGACGATCGGTGAGTGCGCTGAGTACAACTCCAGTTCCTATCTTTAAGAGGATGATCACATGACGACCCTGCTTACGCCCGAGTCTTTGAATAGCTGGCGTCGCCTTCGTCGTGCCGCACACGAAGCCCTCACAAAGAGGGCGGTGCAAAACTATCATCCTATTCAGATGAAGAGGCTACTATTTTGGTCTCGTCTCTCTTGAAGCCCTCTGCCAACCTTCGACAAGATGGGCACTTTAAACGCTTAGCAGCGTCCACAATCATGTCTATCGTTTATGACTACCCGACGATCCTGTCAGATCACGACCACGGCGTCGAAGAAATAGAGCAATTCAATGACCATCTCGCGCAAGCCCTGGCCATGGGGTCGTATTTCGTAGATATATTCCCTTGGATGAAATACATCCCTGCAAGGTCCTGGCCTTGTTTTCGATTACTCACTTGTGAATGCTGACGGATAATCCCAACTAGCTTTGCAAAATGGAAGCGGGACGGGATACGTACATTCGCAAATGTCTCTGATTTGTTCCTCGGTCTTCTCAATCGTGTTAAAGTTGACCTTGTAAGTACTCATCTTCAGTGCATTATCTGGAGCCGAAATTAATTGGCAACAAAGGCAAATGGGGGAGACCGGCCAAGCTTTTGCGCATCCTTGATACAGAATTCTGATCGAAATCCTCTCAACGAGCTTGAAATGGCGTTCCTTGCTGGAACATTGTAGTAAGTGAAGGAAATTAGTCATATTCGACTGGAAGTGATACGGCGTATTGCAGTGCCGCAGGTGCTGAGACGAATGCTACCACCCTTTCGTGGTGGATGCTTGCTATGATTGTCTTTCCAGAAGTCCAGCGCCGAGCACAAGCGGAAATAGATGCCGTCGTCGGCCGCGACCGTATCCCAACATTTGTCGACGCCCCCCGTCTTCCATACGTGCAAGCAATCATCAGAGAAATTCTTCGCTATCGTCCTACCACACCATTTTTGGTACCTCACGTCGCCACCAAAGAAGACTGGTACGAAGGCATGTACATTCCGAAAGGTACCATATGCATAGCCAACGTCTGGCATTGTAATCACGACCGGGAGGTATTCGGCGAAGATGCAGATGAATTCCGACCAGAGCGACACCTCGACGAGAACGGAGAAATTTTACCCGGGCCGTTAGAAACAAACCAGGCAGGAAATGTCACGATGGGCTTTGGGCGACGAATATGCCTAGGCAAGGATCTTGTTAGTGAATCACTGTTCATAAACACAGTGCGGATACTGTGGGCTGCAAAACTGGAGCCCCCCAAGACGAAAATGGAAAGCAAGTTACACTGGACGTAGAGACGATCGTTGATGGCGGCGTAGTCTAGTAAGTATTTACTTGAGGGGAAGTTTTGTCATTGGCTGATGTGCTGGCATACAGCCATCCCGTTCCTTACGACTGCATAGTCACTCCCCGATTCCCCGAGGTAGAATCCATTCTTGCGGAGGAACGCGAGCGTTTCGGAATTTAGTAATGAGCATCGTTACTCGGTACAGACCCATCGACTCGGAGCCTGAGGTTTGCTTCGAATACAGTGACAGTTACGCTAAAGACAATATGGATAATTGGCACACCACAGTTTGGAAATTATCCGAATTGCATAAAGCGAAGATTATCATCGTGATCTCGGCGATAGAAGGGGAAAATGGGAGACGAACTTGTCGTGTGCGTTATATGGTCGGATTCGTCGGAATGGTTACAGCATTAGTAAGTGACGGACGTTTTCCAAATATTGATATTGTCATTCGTGACACACGACATGAATTCGATTCACTTTCTTCATCACACTCACACTCCGCTTCAAGCTTCACGTCCCGAATCATGTCTAAACGTCGATACTCAGTACTCAGCGCTCAGCACGCGTCGAGTCTCCTAGTTTGTTCCCTTTGCTGACCCTAGTTAGTTCTGCTCAAATGTTACCAAAGGCGCTATGTCCGGCGTTGTCCGGATATCATTCATTTTGGGTCTAGGTTTGACGGAGAGCTTTAGAGACTGCACCGCTGACCCACTGCTGACCGGCGCTGACCGCGTCGACCCGCGGTAATGTCGCCGCGGGCCTAATTTTTAGACTTATGACTTACTAATTCTTGGCCCGCTCAGACGCCGCCATTTTCTGACAAGCTAGCACTGCGGGAATACTACGGGCCCACGGCCCACGACACACATCACTCTTGCCACCGCTATGGAGTACATGGGTTGGCTTCGCAGAGCGGTTGACACCTGGACGTCTTTGTCTTCACTATCCAGCGAAGGAACAGGCCGAACAGCGAAGGATGCGGTAGCTACCAAGCCTTTGCTACTACGACTAATGAGTGCACCCGCCATCAGAGTCATTTGGGAGCCCGAGACCAGAGTATTTACGATAGGCATCGTACTCGGGCTTATGATTATTCTCGTCGTCCGTATATCAGAAGTCCTTGGAGAAAACTTCCTCCCAGCCCTTGGCGTTTACCGATTATCGGGCATGCCCTTCATATGAGAGATAGTTGTTGGCTGCAGTCCAAAGATTGCAAAGAGCGTTTTGGTCAGTCCACACGATTATATATACCTAGGCGGATGCTAATGTTTGTCTACGGAAACCGCAGGAGAGCTCATGTACCTGGACGGTGCTGGACAGCATGTAATTGTGTGCAACAGTCTAAAATCAACTTTCGAACTCCTCGAGCGCCGTTCAGGAAACTACTCGGATCGTCCTCGATTTATCATGGCACACGAGATCCTTAATGGTAGTTTACTCTTGGGACTGATGAGAGACGACGATCGGTGAGTGCCACAGGACAACCGCCCGCGACGTAGTGATAAGGAGATTACTGATGAGCATTCATACATCTACATCTGGATAGCTGGCGCCGCATGCGTCGTGCCGCACACGAAGCCCTCACGAAGAGGGCGGTGCAAAACTATCATCCTATTCAGATGAAGGAGGCTACTATTTTGGTCTCGTCTCTCTTGAAACCCTCTGCCAACCTTCAGCAAGATTGGCACTTTAAACGTCTAGCAGCGTCCATCATCATGTCCATTGTTTACGGCTACCCAACCATCCTATCAGAGAACGATCACGGACTCGAGAAAATTGAGAGATACAACGACCGTCTCGTGAAATCTGCACTTATGGGGTCCTATTTTGTGGATATATTCCCTTGGATGGAATACATCCCCAAGAGGTCTCGGTTTACGTTGTTATCTTATCGTTAATACTGACGGACGATCTAACCCAGATTCGCGAAATGGAAGCGGGAAGGCTTACGGGCATTTTCAGAAAACTCTGAAATGTTCCGAGGCCTTCTCAATCGTGTTAAATCTGACATTGTGCGTACTTATCTCAAGTGTGGTCACTGGAGCCCGATTAATAGACAGCAAAGGCCAATGGAGGAAGCCAGCCAAGCTTCTGCGCGTCTCTGATACAGCATCCCAACCGCAGTTCTCTCAGCGATCTTGAAATGGCCTTTCTCGCTGGACAATTGTAGTAAGTGTATATAACAAGCCTTACCCGAAATCTAATTGTGTAACGCATCACAGTTCCGCAGGTGCTGAAACAACCGCTACCACCCTTTCCTGGTGGACTCTTGCTATGATTGCCTTTCCAGAAGTGCAACAGCGGGCACAAGCAGAAATAGATGCGGTTGTCGGCCGCAATCGTCTCCCGACCTTTACCGACACCCCTTATCTTCCATACGTGCGCGCAATCATGAGAGAAATCCTTCGTTGGCATCCAAGTGTACCGTTAGGGACACCTCACGTCGCGGCGGAAGAAGACTGGTACGAAGGCATGTACATTCCGAAAGGCACCATATGCGTATCCAACCTCTGGCATTGTAATCACGACCGGGAGGTATTCGGCGAAGATGCAGATGAATTTCGACCAGAGCGACACCTCGACGAGAACGGAGAACTTTTACCCGGGCCGTTCGAAACATACCAGGCAGGACATGTGTCGTTCGGCTTTGGGAAGCGGATCTGCGTTGGTAAGGAGCTTGCTAACGAGTCTCTCTTCATAAATACAGTCCGAATATTATGGGCGGCCAAACTGGAGCGTGCGCGAGACGAAAACGGGAAGGAAGTTCCCTTGGACGTAGAAAGCGTCATTGATGCAGGTGCTGTTAAGTGAGTACTCGGTTGAGCGGGGGTTTCACCACAGGTTGATATATCCTGGCTTTGTAGTCGTCCCGTCCCTTACGGCTGCGTAGTCAAGCCCCGGTTCGCAGAGGTAGAGTCCATTCTTGCCGAGGAACGCGAGCGTTTCGGAATTTAAAATAAGCATCGTTACTCGGTACAGACCCATCGAGGTTTGCTTCGAATACACTTCAATACAGTGACACTTACGCTAAAGACAACATGGATAATTGGCGTACCACAGTTCGGAAGTTATCCGAATAACACGATAAAGTTCGTCTCCCATCTTTCCCTTCTATAGATAAGGCAACGATGACAATCTTCGCTTTCATACAATGACCGTTAATGACTCGTTGATGATCTTGGAGCCGTTGACTTGTTACATACTCTATATGGTTAGAATTCTGGTAACAGCTTTAGTAAATGACGGACATGATCCAAATGTTGATAATATCACGACGCGAGTTTGGTTCACTTTCCTCATCACCTTACGTGAAGTTCATCTGGAAGAATGAGCCTCTTCATGTCCCGAATCATGACTAAGCATCGATACTCAGCGCTCAGCACGCGCCGAGTCTCCTAGTTTGTTCCCTTTGGTGACTTTCTCAAGGGTTGGTTCTACTCAAATATGACCAAAGGAGCTGTGTCCATTGTCCGGACATCATGAATTTTCTTTGGGGTCTAGGTTTGAAAGATAGCTTTAGGGGCTGCGCCGCGGTCGTGTCGCCGCCATTGAGTCCGATGTCACAGTATTCTGGCTCTCACAACCCCCTGTTATTGCCTTGTTAGATATGTTATGAAATGCTTTGCTTACTCCGCGATGAACAAAAGAGGGCATCCCTTTAAATGTCTATTGTCATTGTGTGGCAATTCCATACAGAGGTCTACTGTATACGTATACCCAAGCAAGCCGGGGAAGTGCGTGAAAACGAGAAACGGTCATGACTGACCTTGACAGCCATCCACAGCAGCGAACTTACGACAAGAAGAACAACCGGACGAATTATAATCGCTGATGTCGACTTCAGTAGTCTCTACGATTGGATCTGTCTCGATGTTTCAACTTCGAATCCGATACCACGTCATGACCGTAGCATTCAGACCTTACTGTAGTGTTGATGACTTTTCAAAGTGCTGCGTCATCGAATATCGTCTTGTCACTGCGAACGTGTCTTGATTGTTATGGTACTAGTAATAATCTAGAAAGACGTTAGCTAGGCCAAGACTTGTTGACTCCCACGGCGTGGATGTAACACGACAGCTTAGTCAGACCGAGACGGTCCGGTCCGGTCCAAAATCAATCCACGATCACGCGATCACGCGGTTGGACTATTGCTGTATTCTATTCCATTTTCCAGCTGTTGACAGTTTTGCAAGCTGGTATCCGAGCAAGGCATACTAGTTCGCTGTCCGTGACGGCGACATTCATAAAAGCGATGCTCTTTGTTTTTCGCCTCCACACGATCTTGTTTTCTAAAGCGACCGTGACGCTGCCTTACAAGGCCCGTGCACAACTTATAAATTACAGTACCACTAATTCGTGGCACACATCACTCTTGCCACCGCTATGAAGTCCATGGGTTGGCTTCCAGGACGGTTGACGCCTCGACATCTTTGTCTTCAATGCCTAGCGAAGGAACGGCGATGGATGCGGTGGCTCCCAAACCTTTCCTTCTACGACCAATGAGTGCACCCACCATCAAAGTCATTTGGGAACATGAAACTGGAACATTAACAGCGGGCATCGTACTCGGACTTTTAATTATTCTCGTCGTCCGTTATATCAGAAGTCCTTGGAGAAAACTTCCTCCCAGCCCCCGGCGTTTACCGATTCTCGGGCATGTCCTTCATATAAGAGATCGTAGTTGGCTGCAGTCAAAAGATTGCAAAGAGCGTTTTGGTCAGTTCACACCATTAAACACCTAGTTGGATGCTAATGTTTGTCTTTGGAAATTGTAGGAGAGGTTATGTACCTGGACGGTGCAGGACAGCCCATAATTGTATGCAACAGTCTAAAATCGGCCTTCCAACTCCTTGAGCGCCGTTCAGGAAACTACTCGGATCGTCCTCGACTTATCATGGCACAGGAGATCCTTAATGGTGGTTTACTATTGGGACTGCTGAGACACGATGATCGGTGAGTGCTACAGGACAACCGCCAGTGACGTAGTAATAAGGAGATTACTGATGAGCACGCATACATCTGCATCTGAATAGCTGGCGTCGCATGCGTCGTCACGCACATGAAGCCCTCACAAAGAGGGTGGTGCAAAACTATCATCCTATTCAGATGAAGGAGGCTACTATTTTGGTCTCGTCTCTCTTGAAACCCTCTGCCAACCTTCAGCAAGATGGGCACTTTAAACGTCTAGCAGCGTCCACAATTATGTCCATTGTTTACGATTACCCGAGCATCCTATCAGAGAATGATCACGTCCTCGAGAAAATCGAAAGATACAACGACCGTATCGGGCAAGCTGCAGCTATGGGGTCCTATCTTGTGGATATATTCCCTTGGATGATACACATCCCCAAGAGGTCTTGGTTTCCGTTATTATCTCATCGTGAATACTGATGGACGATCTACTAACCTAGATTTGCGAAATGGAAGCGGGAGGGCTTACGGGCATTTGCAGAAGACTCTGAAATGTTCCGAGGCCTTCTCAATCGCGTCAAATCTGAAATTGTACGCACTTATCTCAAATGTGGTCATCGCAGCCAGATTAATAGACAGCAAAGGCCAATGGAGGGAGCCGGCCAAGTTTCTGCGCGTCTTTGATACAGCATCCCGATCGGGATTCTCTAAGCGAGATCGAAATGGCGTTTCTTGCTGGACAATTGTAGTAAGTGTACATATAGAGTCTTATCGGACATGCAATGGAATGATGCATTGCAGTTCCGCAGGTGCCGAGACAACCTCCACCACCCTTTCGTGGTGGATGCTTGCCATGATTGCCTTTCCGAAAGTGCAACTCCGGGCACAAGCAGAAATTGATGCGGTGGTCGGCCGCGATCGTCTCCCGACCTTTGCTGATGCCCTCGTCTTCCGTACGTGTCTGCAACCATGAAAGAGGTCCTTCGTTGGCGTCCTGCCCTAGCGTTAGGAGTGCCTCACGTCGCAACCAAAGAAGACTGGTACGAAGGCATGTACATTCCGAAAGGCACCATATGCATATCCAACCTCTGGAATTGTAATCACGACCGGGCGGTATTCGGAGAAGACGCAGATGAATTCCGACCAGAACGACACCTGGACGAACACGGAGAACTGTTACTACCTGGGCCCGTCGAAACATACCAGGCAGGACATGTTTCGTTCGGCTTTGGTCGACGGATCTGCGTTGGCAAGGACTTGGCTACTGAGTCTCTCTTCATAAATACAGTACGAATATTGTGGGCCGCAACACTGGAGCGTAGGCGAGATGAAAACGGGAAGGAAGTTCCCTTGGACGTAGAAAACGTCGTCGATGCAGGCATTGTTACGTGAGTATTTGGTTCAGCGGGGGTCTCATCATTGGTTGATATCCTGGCATGATAGTCGTCCCGTCCCCTACGACTGCGTGGTCAAGCCCCGTTTCGCAGAGGTGGAATCGATTCTTGCAGAGGAACGCGAGCGTTTCGGGATTTAGAAATCTGTGGACGCTATGATCAACACTTGACTTCGGTGGGAGGAGGAAGACAAGCGAGACAGTTATTGATAGTCAGAGTGGTTATGGTAAACGACGGACATGAACAATTTTGATATGATCACCGAGACACACGGGCTGCACGCCTGTCGGCATGACACTTATACCAAACGACCTCCCGTTGTGTCAAGATGTGAAACCCTTCCGGAAGAAATGGTCCACGCAACTAAATCTGTCACTGGCATGTCTCGAGTCAACGCTACATATACGACTAAAACTCGAGTATTCAGCAAAGCGAAGGAGTCTGACACGGGTGTTTTGCTGACTTTCCCTGGTTCATTCTGCGCATGAATGGCCAAATGCCCTTCCATCGCACAGATCTGGACATCAAGACATGTGAAAGAGCTTTACGGTGTGTGAACAGCCAGGATTATCCTTAGTTAGGAGTATGTTTTATGAGGATTCTCCCCATTCTCGTGCGTGTCAGCGACTGTGCCTTTATCTAGGCAAAGTTTCGAATCACGCAACGCATCTAAGGAATCTGAAACGCCCCTCTTGTCGAATCTAATAAAACAATGATGACTCACGGTCAACCTAACTCGTTCATTCGTATCGTTCGCAACTGTCTTGTGCATTTGTGTATGTTCTCGTCAGTCGAAATGAGCCCGCACCATGACCTGTACAGCGCTGGACGATTCTTCGGGATACTGTAACTTTAGGAAATCACTTGTCGGATTCAGCCAGATCAATTCAAGAAGTTCTGTTGAAGCTGAACTGAACCTAGCCCCGGGTTGAATTACAATAAGTCTAGCAGATCACGGGGACGATGTTAATTTGAATCTTCCGAGGGAAATACATGTACACGGCAAAGGTAGATTGTCCTCTGCCATCCAGGTCTAGAAATAATGATGTAACGTGCACACCCCTGACGTCGAAATCCAAAATTTCAAAGGCAGTCCCTAGCATTCGAGGTGATGTCAACCTCACAAAAGTGCTAGGTCATCGAACGTCATGTTAATGAGGCCTGCACTAGCTACATACACAGCAGTTCTGGCGGCCCTGCTCATCACGCTCGACGAGGCAGCACTGTCAGACGGCGATGAAACACGATGCATGATATATCAGAGAGAGGAATGGATAAGGCCCGGGTACCGTATACTCCGGATCCCGGAAAGCTGTAGTGCCAGAGCTCTCGAATTACCGGCAGTGTTGAGTTGGCATAATCGTACGCGCTGACTCTGAGTCAGCCCATTTAGACCGATTTGGTCTGAAACCTTTGCGGTACATCCGCGTAGGACCCGCTGTGCGTGCAAGGAAGAGAGTGAGGCTGTGATACGTCGTGCATCATGGATGACAGTGCAGGTTGCCAGGACATACGAAACTTATTCTAGACCGGTTCCTTCGGCTCAGCGTACGTGCGGGCGTCCTCTGCAGTGGCCGGGGGCCACTTTAAGAGTCCATGAGAATGGGATGACCTATGCCTCACGGTCGTAGTTCTCGAGATTGAGGTTTGGGTGGTACCTGCGGGATATTTGCGAAGTACATAAGGCGGGTCAGGTCCCGCGTACGGGGAAAATAGCGGGGAGATGAACAGATACAAAAATGGTTGCAACGAAACGTCGGCCCGTTGACAGGACAAAGGAAGACGCGACTGTCACGTGAAGCGAGTCGCTTCCTTTGATAACCTTATTTGGGAAATTCAACTGGATGATCATTTCGTTGATGTTGCCGTGTTCTCGGTCGGCATTGATGTCAGAGCTCGCAAACGTCGGTCTCTATGCACAACTCATGTAACAAGGGTGCATATAGCAAGAAGTGTACAGTAGCTAGTAGGTCAGCAAGTGAGTCAGACGCCCCTGGTCTATTGTAAAGCGGAGTTGGCGAAGTTGTGCCTCTCTATCTGATGTATTGCGCCTAGATTGCTTCTCTGGAACCCCATTACAGTAAACGTCATGGCTATCATGATCGTTATCAAAGAAGCCCCGAGTGGCGAGTTCAAGGGAGCTCCTCATATGAACCACGGTCGTAAATGAGGGCTCACCGTAGTCCTAAACCTAATTTCCAGGCACAAGGTTCAAATCCTGGTGTCGTCTTGGTGAACCCTCTGGGAACTCTCTAGTGACTACATCCTCCAGGAGCTTGATGACGCATTCCAGTAGGGCTACCTTCCAGTAGTCTTTACACGGCTCGGGAAGGGAACAATTTCCATAAGTGTTGTCTCTCATACAGGCCAGGCGTCAAGCGTCATCCTTGGTTTAGGCACGAGTTGAAATACAGTAGGTTGGCCCAACCCCAATTACATGCAATAGACTACGGCCCCCCACACGTAAAAACTGCTAACCGAGGCCTATGCCCTTTACACGCAAAATCAATCACCGGGGCTATTCCAATCCTGGAACAGGTGGACGCATATCACTGTATGGGTGATAGTGATAATCTATAAAGTAAGCGTAACGACGTTCCCATTGTTTTCAAGCTTCGTAGTGAGAGCAACATTGGCCTAGGTACGAAGTCCCTTGCCAAAATCGCAGTTCTTGGCCTGCTCAGACCATTTTTCAGACGTTATCGCACTCATCATCCTACCCACCGTCATGAAGTTTATGGATTGGCTCCGCGAGGCCGTGGATGCCTCGACATATGTGGCCACATTTTTATTGCCTACTAAAAGCTCCGTTGTGGCGACGGATGCGATGCGCTCCAAACCCATACTTTTACAACCAATGAGTGCACCGACCTTCAAGGCCGTCGTGGAGACCAAGACCTTAATAACGTGCATCTTACTCGGGTTGCTCGTCATTTTCACCAGTCGTTATTTCAGAAGTCCTTGGAGAAAGTTGCCTCCCGGCGGTCCTTGGCGTTTACCGATCCTTGGGAATATCCTCCAGCTGAGAGATAAAACCTGGATGCTGTCGAAAGATTGCAGGGAGCGCTTCGGTTAGTTCACACCATTATATGCCCAGGTAGATGCTAATGTTTGTCTACGGAAATCGCAGGAGAGGTCATGTACCTTGACGGTGCTGGGCAGCCTATAGTTGTTTTCAACGGTCTTAAACCGGCTTTCGAGCTCCTTGAGCGTCGTTCTGGCAACTATTCTGATCGCCCCCGATTCATAATGGCGCAGGAGATCCTTAACGGGGGTCTACTGATCGCACTGTTGAGACACAATGATCGGTGAGTGCTACAGCACTGCTAGGAAGATAGAGAATCTGAGATCACGTGACGATCATTTTTCCCTGGATAGCTGGCGTCGCATGCGTCGTGCCACGCACGAAGCTCTAACAAAGAAAGCTGTAAAAAACTATCATCACATTCAGACAAAGGAGGCTACTGTCCTGTTTCATCTCTTCTATGCCCTCTTCCAATCTCAACCAGGACAGGCATTTTAAACGTCTAGCTGCGTCCACAATCATGTCTATCGTTTACGATTACCCGACCATCATGTCAGAGCATGATCACGCTGTCGAAAAAATTGAGAGATACATCGACCATACCAGTGACGCCGCGGGAATGGGTGCCTATTTTGTTGATATATTCCCTTGGATGAAACACATCCCCGAGAGGTCTTGACTTTCATCTTCTCGTTGTCTCTTTATAAATACTTACGGACCGACCAAACCAGATTCGCGAAATGGAAGCGGGAAGGCTTACGGGAATTTGCAAAGAACTCTGAGATGTTCCTTGGCCTTCTCGATCGTGTCAAAGATGACCTTGTACGTACTTGTCATAACGGTGGTGTCTGGAGCCCAACTAACGGACAGCAAAACAGGCCAATGGGGGGAACCGACCAAGTTTCTGCGCGTCTTTGATACATAATCCCGATCGGGGTTCTCTAAGTGATATCGAAATGTCGTTCCTTGCTGGAGCATTGTAGTAAGTGAAGAACATTAGTCACATTCGACTGGAAGTGATCCGGCGTATTGCAGTGCGGCAGGTGCCGAGACGACCTCTACTACCCTTTTGTGGTGGACGCTTGCCATGATCGCCTTTCCGGAAGTGCAACGCCGGGCACAAGCAGAAATCGATGCGGTGGTCGGTCGAGACCGTCTTCCGAGCTTTTCTGATGCCCCTCATCTTCCATACGTGTGTGCAACCATGAGAGAGGTCCTCCGTTGGCGTCCTGCCCTCGCGTTCGGGGCGCCTCACGTCTCGAGGGAAGAAGACTGGTACGAAGGCATGTACATTCCGAAAGGAACCATGTGCATAGCCAACCTCTGGAAATGTAATCACGATCAGGCGGTATTCGGAGAAGACGCAGAAGAATTCCGGCCAGAACGACACCTCGACGAACACGGAGAACTGGTGCCTGGGCCCGTCGAAACATACCAGGCAGGACATGTCGCGTTCGGCTTTGGTCGACGGATCTGCGTAGGCAAGGAGTTGGCCAATGAGTCGCTCTTCATAAACACAGCTCGGATTCTTTGGGCGGCAGAACTCGCACGCCCCAAGGACGAAAGTGGGAAGGAAGTGCCATTGGACATAGAAACGGCAATTGATGGAGGCATTGTCTTGTGAGTATTCCTTTAGCAGGGGTTTCATGACGTTTGATATCCTGGCATATAGCCGTCCGATGCCTTTTGACTGCGTCGTCAAGCCCCGGTTTAGGGAGGTAGAATCTGTTCTTGCAGAGGAACGCGAGCTCTTCGGGATTCAGATATGAGTTTGCCCAGAGTACGGACCTGTAACATTAAATGTAAAGTGAAGAAGTCATACGAAGTCATACCTTTTGAGGGCGAGCCCGTGCATCCGAAAGAGCGCATATGATGTTGACGCCTTACTCAAATGCCCTGAATTACGTAAGCTATTAAATTTGAAATTGAAAAAACCGGCGATGAGATTCCTGCATCTTTGTATCTCATAAGTCTTCGTGTCTTCTGGCGATCTTTGGCGCGTCTGTGATAGGACGCGAGGCGGCACAAACGGGTGTGTCGCATGCGGCGAGAGAAGGAAACTTGAAGAGCAAGTTTGTCAGGCGAGTTTGGATGCACAAAAGTCGTGATGATGATTATCTACATGCGTACTACGACCTCCATTTCCAAAAAAATTTATAGTTAAGGTAGATGCTGTGAGCAGGTCGTCGCTCAGAGAACAAGGAATGGGGTGAGATGAAAGAGAGGGCAAGTAGCGAGTGAGGGGACTAAGGGCAGGCAAACAGAGGGCATTTGGACAACAGTTCCACTGAGACAAGGTCATATTCAGAGGCTCCTCTGGTGGAAAAGAGACTCATTTCATAAGTTTGTTAACACTTTTCTGAGAGAAACGTGAAACGTGATGGATTAGGCCAACTGCTGTACACAAGTTATGGTGTCACGGGGGACTTCACTTGAGTGCGGCCCGCGCCACATGTCGCTGACTCAGAAAAACCGAAGAAGCCAGTGCAAGCCACTCTGTAACGCACGACACCAACCCCAGTTCGAATACCTGCGCCTCAGGTCTCTCGATGTCATCGGTGCTCTCTTTAAGGTGTGTAGCCCTATTTTATGCAGTTTCTTCCAATCTGACCTGTCCTCTCACCCTTCTTCAGTGAGCCCTTCGCCGCCTCAGCAAAATGATAACAACACCGTAGTACACTTCCCCTCCACCGAATTAATCCCCTCTACCCCCGCATCATGAAAACCGGTTCAGAGCTCTTAAAGATGTAGCAATCTTTATTGTACAGAAGATCCCCCTCGACGAGACTGGGCTCACGTACATCTGTCACACCTGTGAGCGCCTTTTCGCCTTCGGCACCGTCCTTGGAACATGGTCAATCAGTTCGTTGAGACGCAGGCGGTCGGACTCCTCAACACGTCGTTCGTTGCTATCTCCGATTGAGTGACAACCCGCAGGCTCGGGAGGTGCTCCGTGCATGCCTCCCAGAGCTTCTCCGCGAGTTCGCCCCACTTCTCCAGGGAAGGGCTTCATTGGATAGAGACCCTCAAAGTTCTCTTGTCAGACAGTTCCCATGTCATCGTCACAACCTCCTGCTACAGCCGTGCCACAGTTGAATACTACCGGAGAGTTTTCCAGCGTTTCGGCAGCCGTGGTACCGATTCCGCTCTTACTGTTATTCCCTTCAACCAAGGCTCGTGGAGGTGCTTGTCAACTACGTTTACACGACACTGGGACTCAATCTCGACTGTGTTATCCCTTTTGCTTCCGTTCCACGAGGTCGACGATCTCGACGACACTAAACTTGGCATTGTGCCTTCTTCGTCCTACTTTTCCTCCCTTCGAATCTTGCTATGTCTTATTCCTTCAGGGAACTGATTGGGATACGGGTAGGAGTATACCTTGCGCCATTACAGCGAGTTTGCCGTTTTGTTGTGAGCCTGTTCAGTAGGGACGTTGAGATATGACTCATACGAGTGGCATGAGTATCAGTGATAGCTGTAACGATCATTGGTTGGGAGTCGACACAGGCAGAAACTGAACAAACATACAAGGTAACATGAACCTAAGCGCATAACTATGCGCTTGTCGTTCAGAGAACAAGGAATGGAGATGAAAGAGAAAGCGAGTGGTGATAGAGGAAATTTGGACAGCAGTTCCACCGAAACGATGCCGTAATGACAGAGAGACATATTCAGTACGGGCGGGCGAGAGCAAGAGCAGATCACACCTTGTACATTAGTAGCAGGGCCATGTACAGTATACGAGGAAGAGGGTATCCTCATATGACATACACTAATGTCTGAGTCAGTACTGCGAGGAGTGGATGCGCCCAAGTTCTCGTTGCGCCACTGTACAGACTTGAAAGTGGCCACCCAGATTCAGAACGTTTATGCAAGCGTTCAAGTATTCTAAGCCCTCCAAAACTCATCTATATTTATTATTTTTGTATTCTACTCATCGATAGTCCCATGCCCGTTCAATTGAAATTCTTCTTTCCTTTTTATCCATTTTCCCCGTGCTCGCTATTTAGCTGCGGCTATAGCGAGTATATCACAGCACCCTTTCGCATTCCAGAACTCTCAGCCTGGACATATGGGTATTGACCCGGCGTATCGAACTTGCATCCGAGCTGCTTCCCATCAGTCACACACACGTGAACAATACCCTTGACAATACCAGGAGTATTTGGTAATGTGTCTCTTCTGAATACACACTGCATGCAAAGCAGACTAACTAGTTGATATATATGTATCATATTTTTTATGGGGAAGCCAAGGGGGCATGTGAAAATAAGTGTGCTCACTGTCAGAGACAACGAGAATGAGTAACGTGGGAGGCGACGAAATCGCGCGTCGGAAGTTGCCGAGTTTGGGAAATGCGCGAGAAATTGCTGGGGACACGGGATACTATAGCGGTCCCCAAAATCCAATTATGCGCGCTCGCTGTCAGGGACAACGTCGCAACGAGGCTGAACGAGCACGACGCGGGACATGCGGAAGGGCTGAGGCTTGGGCTGAAGAAGTCACGGGCATTCCACTTGGCCATGGCAGGACGGAACTGGACTTCCGAGTCCGTGCTGCGTTCACGTTGTTGCCTGGAACACCTGTCGATTGGCAGCAAGATTACTGAAGTTCGCCTGTCATTTTACACGGGCTTCAAGTTGATGCGACAATCAGGTACCTATCACACGCAAAATCTACTAATTGACTCGGACGCCCACTGCATGACCTTTACACGCAAAAATCGCAAAAATCAATTTGTAGGCCCACGACCTTTCCACGGCGCAAAATCAATTCAAAATCAATCTGCCCATGCCCTCTACACGCAAAATCAATACAACAGGCCCATGCCCTTTACACGCAAAGTCGAGCCATCGGGGCTATTCCAATCTTGGAACAGGTGGACATATCACGGTCTGCCAGTGGGGGGTGGTGGTATTTAATTAAGTGTAACGACGTTCCCACTGTTTTCATAGCTCATAGCGAGAGCAACGTTGACTTTAGTACGAAGTCCCTTACCCAAACCGTACTAGTCCTTGACCTTCTCAGACATTTTTTCAGACGTCATTGCCCACATCATCCTAGCCTCCGTCATGAATGCTATAGATTGGTTCCACGAGGCTGTGGCCGCCTCGACACATGTGGTTACATTTTTACCGACCGCCGAAAAGACCGTCGTGGAGACCAAGACATTAATGACATGCATCGCACTCGGGTTGCTCGTCATTTTCACCATTAATTATTCCAGAAGTCCTTGGAGAAAGTTGCCTCCCGGCGGTCCTTGGCGCTTACCGATCCTTGGGAATGTCCTTCAGCTGAGAGATAAAACCTGGATGTTCTCGAGAGATTACATGGAGCGCTTCGGTTAGTTCACACCATTATATGCCCAGGTAGATGCTAATGATTGTCTACGGAAATCACAGGAGAGCTCATGTACCTTGACGCTGCTGGGCAACCAATGGTTGTTATCAATAGTCTTAAACCGGCTCACGAGCTGCTCGACCGCCGTTCTGGTAACTATTCTGATCGTCCCCGATATATCATGGCGCTGGAGATCCTTAATGGCGGTTTACTGTTGGCACTGATGAGATATGACGATGACCGGTGAGTCCCACGGGACAGCCACTAGTGAAGTAGGGAAAAGGATATTACTGATGAGCGTGCTTACATCTGCGCCTGGATAGCCGGCGTCGCATGCACCGTGCCGCGCACGAAGCTCTTACAAAGAGAGCTGTGAAAAACTATTATCATATTCAGATGAAGGAGGCTACTTTTCTGGTTTCATCGCTTCTGATGCCCTCTTCCGATCTCAACCAGGAAAGGCATTTTAAACGTCTGGCAGCGTCCACAATCATGTCTATCGTCTACGACCACCCGACCATCATATCAGAGCATGATCACGCTGTCGAAAAAGTTGAGAAATACAACGACCGTATCAGCCACTCCACGCCAACGGGTTCCTATTTCGTAGATTTGTTTCCTTGGATGAAACACATACCTGAGAGGTCTTTGCTTCCATCATCTCGTTGTCTCGTTGTAAATACATACTGACTAACAAAACCAGATTCGCGAAATGGAAGCGGGAAGGCTTACGGGCATTTGCACATGACTCTGAGATGTTCATTGGCCTTCTCAATCGTGTCAAAGTTGACCTTGTACGTACTTGTCTTAGGTGTGGTGTCTAGAGCCCAACTAACAGACAGCAAAAAAGACCAATGGGGGGAACAGACCAAGTTTCTGCGCGTCTTTGATACAAAATCCCGATCGGGGTTCTCTAAGCGAGATCGAAATGGCGTTTCTTGCCGGACAATTGTAGTAAGTGTATATATACTTTGTCTTATCGGACATGTAGTGATACAACGCGTCGCAGTTCTGCAGCTGCCGAGACGACCGCTACCACCCTTTCGTGGTGGATGCTTGCCATGATTGCCTTTCCGGAAGTGCAACGCCGGGCACAAGCAGAAATCGATGCGGTGGTCGGCCGCGACCGTCTTCCGAGCTTTTCTGATGCCCCGCATCTCCCGTACGTGTATGCAACGATGAAAGAGATCCTTCGTTGGCGTCCTGTCGGAGCGTTTGGATTGCCTCACGTCACGACCAAAGAAGACTGGTATGAAGGCATGTATATTCCGAAAGGCACCATATGCCTAGCCAACATCTGGCAATGTAATCGCGACCGGGCGGTATTTGGAGAAGATGCAGATGAATTCCGGCCAGAACGACACCTCGACGAGAACGGAGAACTGGTACCTGGGCCCGTCGAAACATACCAGGCTGGACATGTCTCGTTCGGCTTTGGTCGACGAATCTGCGTAGGCAAGGAGTTGGCCAATGACTCGCTCTTCATAAATACAGCGCGGATGCTGTGGGCGGCAGAACTCGCACGCCCCCAGGATAAAAGTGGGAATGAAGTGCCATTGGACATAGAAACCGTAATTGATACAGGCCTATTTTTGTGAGTATTTTTTTAGCAGGGATTTCATGACGGTTGATATCCTGGCGTATAGCCGTCCTATTCCCTTCGATTGCGTCGTCAAGCCTCGGTTCAGTGAGGTAGAATCTGTTCTTGCAGAGGAACGCGAGAGCTTCGGAATTCAGATATGAGTTCCGTTACCCGAAGTACGGGCACATCGCCAGTTGTTTTGAATACAGTGGCTGGCGGAATTCGGGGGGGTGTCGAGCGGGTGAGGCGTGTCCCCATATGCCCTCTTTCGGATACGCGCTCCCGCCCTCAGATGGTATTATATCTTCAAGTTAGTATTATCGAAACGAGTCACATGTAGGCCGAGTGCGACTACCCGTCACTTGCGCCATGCCTTTCCTTCACACTTCCGGTCACCATGTATCCCTCTCTTTCCCTTAACGTATCTCAGATTGATCTACATTTCTCGTTTTGTCTGTACTTCATATCCCCTGTTACATCCTAATTATTGTTCCTGCATTCCTTGTCTCTCATAAATGATCTTCGTGTATCTTCTGGGGATATTTTGTGTGTCTATGATAGGAATCGTCATCATCATAGGATGCAACGCGGCGCACACGCGAGTGTCTGTGTGTCGAAGGTAGCGGAGAAGGAAAGGCGCAAGTTAGGCAGGCAAGTTTGGAGGGATAAAAGTCGCGATGATGACTTTCGGCGAGTTACATTATCTACATGTACAATCCCCAAGTCCGAAACATGTTTTAGCTAAGAGCCTAAGGCAAACTCCGAGAGAGGCCTGTCGTCAAGGAATGGGGTGAGGTGAAATAGAAAGCGAGTTGCGACAGAGGACAGCAGTTCCACCGAAACGAGGCCGTAGTCTCAGAAAGGCAGGACATATAGGGGCGGACGAGAGCGGATCACACCTTGAGTCACTGGACATTTGAGGTAGGAGTATACCAGGAGGTGGGTATCCTTACATGATATATATACTAGTGTCCAAGTCGGTAGCGAGGAGAGGATATCTAGTGGATGCGCGCAAGTTGTCGCCGTGCCAGGTGGACAGAGTTGAAATACCCTAGATTCAGAACGTTAAAGTCAAAGTATTCTAAAACCCCCCAAAACTCCTTATTTTGACATATTTTATGGAGAAACCAGGGGGAGGACATGTGGGAATAAGCGTGCTCGCTGTCAGAGACAACGAGCATAACGCGAGGCCGCGCGTCGGAAGTTGCCGAGTTCGCGGGGAAATTCTGGGGACAACTGCTGGCTGATAATCCAAATCCAATTATTTCAATGTATAACTATTATATTCAGATTATATCATATTCTGCTCACTAAAACAAATTCGATATATTATTTTGTGAGGGAGGAGCGGAAATATGCGTGCTCGCTGCCAGGGACGAGGCTGAACGAGCACGAAGTGGGACCTGTTTGTCGTTTGTTACCGAGCGCGGGACATGCGGAAGGGCTGAGGGCAGAAGGGCTGAAGTCACGCGGATTACTCGGAAAAAAATTCCGCGGGGCGGCTAGTCTTGTTCCATCCTGCCAACTGTACCAAGTAACTTAGAATGGACTTGCTGCGTCAACGTTGTTGCTTGGAACACCCGTCCAGTCTGGTCCCGTCGATCGACTGTAAGATTACTGAAGTTCGGGTACAGACGTAAAGTACCTTTCACAGGCAAAATCTAGGCCCATGAGCTTACTACACGCAAAATTAATATTTGTAGCCCACGCCCTTTACACGCAAAATCAATTCATCGGGGCTATTCCACTCCTGGAACAGGTGAACACATACCACGGCATGGGGGCTAGTGGTATTTATAAAAGTAAGCACAACGACGTTCCCACTGTTTTCAAACTCTCATAGCGAGTGCCACAACGTTGGCCTAGGTACGAAGTCCCTTGCCCAAATCGTAGTCCTTGGCCTGCTCAGACAGACGTCGTTGCTTACATCATCCTAGTCACCGTCATGAAGCCTATAGATTGGTTCCACGAGGCTGTGGACGCCTCGACACATGTGGTTACATTTTTACCGCCTGCCGAAATCGCCATCGTAGAGACCAAGACATTAATGACATGCATCGCACTCGGGTTGCTCATCATCTTCGCCGTTGGCTATTTCAGAAGTCCCTGGAGAAAGTTACCTCCCGCCGCTCCTTGGCGCTTACCGATCCTCGGGAATGTCCTTCAGCTGAAAGATAAAACCTGGATGTTCTCGAAAGATTACAAGGAGCGCTTCGGTTAGTTCAGACCATTATAAGCCCAGGTAGATGCTGCTAATGATTAATGAATGTCTACTGTCTACGAAAATCGCAGGAGAGCTCATGTACCTTGATGCTGCTGGGCAACCCATGGTTGTTATCAATAGTCTTAACCCGGCTTACGAGCTGCTCGAGCGCCGTCATGGAAACTATTCTGATCGTCCTCGATACATCATGGCGCTGGAGATCCTTAATGGCGGTTTACTGTTGGGGCTGATGAGACACGATGATCGGTGAGTGCTACAGCACATACTGCCAATGAAGAAACAGAATCTGAGATCACGTGATGATCATTGTTGCCTCTGGATAGCTGGCGTCGCATGCGCCGTGCCGCGCACGAAGCTCTTACAAAGAGAGCCGTGAAAAACTATAATCATATTCAGACGAAAGAGGCTACTGTCCTGGTTTCATCTCTTCTAATGCCCTCTTCCAATCTCAACCAGGATAGGCATTTTAAACGTGTGGCAGCGTCCACAATCGTGTCTATCGTCTACGATCACCCGACCATCATGTCCGGGCATGATCACGCCGTCAAAAAAATCGAGAGATACAACGACCGTATCAGCCACTCCACGGGAATGGGTTCCTATTTCGTAGATATATTTCCTTGGATGAAACACATACCTGAGAGGTCTTTGCTTCCATCTTCTCGTTGTCTCGTTGTAAATACTTACGGACTAACTAAACCAGATTCGCGAAATGGAAGCGGGAAGGCTTACGGGCATTTGCAGAGGACTCTGAGATGTTCATTGGCCTTCTCAATCGTGTCAAAGATGACCTTGTACGTATTTGTCTTAACTGTGGTGTCTGGAGCCAACTAAACAGCAAAAAAGACCAATGGGGGGAACCGACCAAGTTTCTGCGCGTCTTTGATACAAAATCCCGATCGGGGTTCTCTAAGCGAGATCGAAATGGCATTTCTTGCTGGACAATTGTAGTAAGTGTATATGTGGTTAGTCTTATCGGACATGTAATGACACAACGTACCGCAGTTCTGCAGCAGCCGAGACGACGTCTATCACCCTTTCGTGGTGGACGCTTGCCATGATTGCCTTTCCGGAAGTGCAACGCCGGGCACAAGCAGAAATCGATGCGGTGGTCGGCCGCGACCGTCTTCCGAGCTTTTCTGATGCCCCGCATCTCCCGTACGTGTGTGCAACCATGAAAGAGGTCCTTCGTTTGCGTCCTGCCGCAGCGTTTGGGTTGCCTCACGTCTCGACCAAAGAAGACTGGTACGAAGGCATGTACATTCCGAAAGGCACCATATGCCTGGCCAACCTCTGGCAATGTAATCGCGATCGGGCGGTATTCGGAGAAGATGCAGATGAATTCCGGCCAGAACGACACCTTGACGAACACGGAAAACTGGTACCTGGGCCCGTTGAAACATACCAGGCAGGACATGTCTCGTTCGGCTTTGGACGACGAAACTGCGTAGGCAAGGACTTGGCGAATGAGATGATTTTCATAAACACAGCGCGGATACTGTGGGCGGCAGAACTCGCACGCCCCCAGGATAAAAGTGGGAAGGAAGTGCCATTGGATACAGAAACGGCAGTTGATGTAGGCCTATTTTTGTGAGTATTTGTTTTACTGTAACAGGTGTATCACGACGGTTGATATCCTGGCACAAAGCCCCCCTATTCCCTTCGACTGCGTCGTCAAGCCTCGGTTCGGTGAGGTAGAATCTGTTCTTGCAGAGGAACGCGAGCGCTTCGGAATTCAGATATGAGTTCCGTTACCCGAAGTACGGACCCATCGACAGTTGTTTTGAATACAGCGGCTGGTGGGATTTGGGGCGTATCGAGTGGCCCGGAGTGGGTGAAGCGTATCCCATATGCCCTCTTTCGTATACGCGCGCCCGCCTTCAGATGGTATTATTATCGAAACGAGTCACATGTAGGCCGAGTGTGACAACCCGTCAATTGAGCCATGCCTTTCCTTCACACTTCCAGACTCCGTGCATCCCTCTCTTTTCCCTTAGCGTATCTCAGATTGATCTGTATTTCTCGTTTTGTCTGTACTTTTTATCCCCTGTTAGATCCTACTAATTATTGCTCCTGCATCCATCCTTGATTCCTTGTTCTCATAAGTGATCTTCGTGTGTCTTCTGGGGATATTGGTGTCTATGATAGGAATCATCATCATCATAGGATGGGAGGCGGCGCACACGCGAGTGTCTGTGTCGCAGGTAGCAGAGAAGGAAGGTTCAAGTTAGGCAGGCAAGTTTGGAGGGATGGCCGATAAAAGTCGCGATGATGACTTTCGGCCAACTACTTTATCTACATGCGTACAATCCCGAAGTCCGAATCATTTTTTACTAGCTAAGGCAAACGCCGAGAGAGGAGTATACTAGGAGGTGGGTATCGTTGTATAATATATAGGGTCCAAGTCAGTACGGCGAGGACTCGGAGTGGATGCGCGCAAGTTGTCGCTGTGCCAAGTGGATAGACTTAAAATAGCCACCGTAGATTCAGAACGTTTAAGGAGTATAAAGCCCCCCAGAACTCCTTTTTAAATTATGGGGAAACCGGGGGGAGGACATGTGGAAATGAGTGTGCTCGCTGTCAGAGACTCAGAGACAACGAGCATAACGTGAGAGGCAATGAAGTCACGCGTCGGAAGTTGCCGAGTTTGGGAAATGCGCGAGAAAATTCTGGGGACTCGGACACGAGTACGTTACAGTACTGTGGCTGGTCCCCAAGATCTAATTATGTCCATTACATTCATACTCACTAAATTCGATATGTTATTTTGTGAGGAAAGAGTGGAAATATGCGTGCTCGCCGTCAGGGACAACGAGGCTGAAGCCGCTGAACGAGCACGACGCGGGACCTGTTTGTCGGTTGTTACCGCGCGGGACATGCGGAAGGGCTGAGGAAATCACGCGGATGGCTGGAAAAGTTTCCGCGGGATATTCCTTGGCAAGACGGAACCGGACTTCCGGTGCTGCGTCAACTTTGTTCCTTCGGTTCTTGGAACACCCGTCGATCGACAGCAAGATCACTGACGTTCGCCCGTCATTTCACACGGATTCAAGTTGATGCGACAATCAGGTACCTCTCACAGGCAAAATCTACTAATTGAGGCTCATGACCTACACGCAAAACTAATTTGCGGCCCACGCCCTTTACACGCAGTAGCCTATAGGCCCATGCCCTTTACACGCAAAATTGATTCATCGGGGCTATTCCACTCCTGGAACACTGGCAAGTGGACACATATCACGGTCTGGGGGGTATAAAAGTAAGCGTAACGACGTTACCACTTCCCACTTCCCACTGTTTTCAAACTTCATTAGCGAGAGCAACGTCGGCTTAGGTACGAAGTACCTTTTCCCAAATCGTAGTCCTTGGTCTGCTCAGACACTTTTTCAGACGTCGTTGCTCACATCATCCTAGTCACCGTCATGAAACCTATAGATTGGTTCCGCGAGGCTGTGACATGTGCTGTTACATTTTTACTGCCTGCCGAAAAGGTTATCGTGGAGACCAAGACCTTGATCACATGCATCGCACTCGGGTTTCTCGTCATCTTCACCATTGGTTATTTCAGAAGTCCTTGGAGAAAGTTGCCTCCCGGTGTTCCTTGGCGTTTACCGATCCTTGGGAATGCCCTTCAGCTGAAAGATAAAACCTGGATGCTGTCGAAAGATTGCAAGGAGCGCTTCGGTTAGTTCATACTATTATATTCTCAGGTAAATGCTAATGTTTTTCTACGGAAATGGTAGGAGAGGTCATGTACCTTGACGCTGCTGGGCAGCCCATGGTTGTTTTCAACAGTCTTAAGCCGGCTTTCGAGCTGCTCGAGCGTCGTTCTGCCAACTATTCCGATCGCCCCCGATACGTTATGGCGCATGAGATCCTTAATGGTGGTTTAATGTTGGGGCTGATGAGACACGATGATCGGTGAGCGCTACAGCACGTACTGCCAGTGAAGAAACAGAATCTGAGTTCACGTGACGATCATTTGTTGCCTCTGGATAGCTGGCGTCGCATGCGTCGTGCCGCGCACGACGCTCTCACAAAGAGAGCTGTGAAAAATTATAATCACATCCAGTCGAAGGAGGCTACTATCTTGGTCTCGTCTCTCTTGAGGCCATCTGCCAACCGTCAGCAAGATGGACACTTTACACGTCTGGCAGCGTCTACAATCATGTCCATCGTCTACGACTACCCGACCATCATGTCGGAGCATGATCAAGCCGTCGAAAACATCGAGAGATACAACGAACGCATCAGCCACGCCACTGGAATGGGTTCTTATTTCGTAGATATGTTTCCTTGGATGAAGCACATCCCTGAGAGGTCTTCGCTTCCATCCTCTCGTTGTCTGGTGAATACTTACTGACTAATCATACCAGATTCGCAAAATGGAAGCGTGAAGGCTTACGCGTATTTGCAGAGGATTCTGAGATGTTCCTAGGCCTTCTCAATCGTGTCAAAGTTGACCTTGTACGTACTCGTCTTAGCTTTGGTGTCTGGAGCCCAACTAACAGACAGCAAAAAAGGCCAATGGCGGGGACCGACCAAGTGTCTGCGCGTCCGTGATACATAATCCCGGTCGGAATTCCCTAAGCGAGATTGAAATGGCGTTTCTTGCCGGGCAATTGTAGTAAGTGTATATATAGATAATCTTATCAGACATGCGATGATACGATGCATTGCAGTTCCGCAGCTGCCGAGACGATCTCTACCACCCTTTCGTGGTGGACGCTTGCCATGATTGCCTTTCCGGAAGTGCAACGCCGGGCACAAGCAGAGATCGATGCGGTGGTCGGCCACGACCGCCTTCCGGGCTTTTCTGATGCCCCTCGTCTTCCATACGTATGTGCAACCTTGAAAGAGGTCCTTCGTTGGCGTCCTACCACGGCATTTGGAGTTCCTCACGTCGCGGTCAAAGGAGACTGGTACGAAGGCATGTACATTCCGGAAGGCACCGTGTGCATAGCCAGCCTCTGGCAATGTAATCACGACCGGGCGGTATTCGGCGAAGACGCGGATGAATTCCGGCCAGAACGACACCTCGATGAACATGGGCAACTGTTGCCTGGGCCTGTCGAAACATACCAGGCAGGACATGTTTCGTTCGGCTTTGGCCGACGGATCTGCGTAGGCAAGGAGTTGGCCAATGAGTCGCTATTTATAAACACGGCGCGGATTCTGTGGGCGGCAGAACTCGCACGTCCCCAGGACAAAAGTGGGAAGGAAGTGCCATTGGACATAGAAACTGCAATTGATCGAGGCATAGTCATGTGAGTGTTTGCTTTAGCAGGGGCTTCGCGACGTCTGATATCCTGGCATACAGTCGTCCTGTTCCTTTCGACTGCGTTGTCAAGCCCCGGTTCAAAGAGGTAGAATCTGTTCTTGCAAAGGAACGCGAGCGCTTCGGAATTCAGATATGAGTTCCGTTACCCGGAGTAGGACCCATCGCCGGCTGTTTTGAGTACATTAAGGTGGCAGAATTCGGGGCGTATGGCGTGAGGCGTGTCCCCATCGGTGCACTTTCGGATCCGCGTGCCTGCACCTAGAACGTATTTAAGATCTACGTTTCTCGCTTTGTCTGTACTTTCATTCCCCCTTTAGCTCGTAATTAGTGCTCCTGTACCCCTGTATCTCAGAGTGATTTCGCCTTCTAAAGATATTGAAGTGTTCATGATAGGACGCAAGGCGGCGCACACCAGTAGTTTATCTACATGCGTACAATCCTAACGTCCCAATCATTTTGTAGCCAAGGTGATCGCTGAGAGCGGGTTGTCGTTCAGAAGAACAAGGAATGGGGCAAGATGAAAGAGAAAGCGAGTGGCGACAGAGGGCATTTGGACAGCAGTTCCACCGAAACGAGGCCGTAGTTGGAGAGAGGTAGGACATGTAGGGGCGGACGAGAGCGAGAACAGATCACACCTTAGACATTAGATGTAAGACCATGTACGGAATACTAGGAGGTGAGCCTTATTGCCAGTCCGAGCCGCGAGTGGAGCGAACTCAGCGAAGCAATTGCCAATTAATCGGTCAGAGGGCTGAACGCGTGCAACAAAGAGCCATTATTTGAAATAAAGACCGCAACTTCGTGCATGTTCGCGTTTGCGGTCCATTCACGGTGTTTTCCGTAACATTATTTTGCTGACAATCAAGCACTGCATGCAAAGCAGAGTATTCGGACTGGAAATACTCGTGGAATACTCTGACATAAGTTTAAGTTTCCTTTCGAGTTTTTATGTGTAAAATACTTAAAAAAATACTTAAAGTTTTCCAAACAGAAAAAAATACTCAAAAAGAATACTTTGAGTATTCCAGGTGGAAAACTGAAATAGGCTGGTTGTCACCCTCCTTTCCACAGTGACAACCAGCCTAATTTCAGTTTTCCACCTGGAATACTCAAAGTATTCTTTTTGAGTATTTTTTCTGTTTGGAAAACTTTAAGTATTTTTTTAAGTATTTTAAACATAAAAACTCGAAAGGAAACTTAAACTTATGTCAGAGTATTCCACGAGTATTTCCGGTCCGAAAACTCTGCTTTGCATGCAGAGAAGCCCTATCACCGCACGCGCTCTCTTACTAATCTACACGTGCTCTATCGTCGTGGTTTGTCGGTTGTTACCGAGCGCGGGACTTGCGGAAACGTTTTCGCGGGGCATTCCACTTAGCAGGACGGAACCGGACTTCCGGTGTTTCGTTGACGTTGTTGCTTGGAACACCTGTCTTTTGACAGCATGGTTAACCTTACTGAAGTTCGCCTGTCATTTCACACGGTTCGATGCGAGTCAAAAACTACCAAGGCCGATGCCCTTTACTACACGCGAAATCAATTCGTAGGCCGACACCCATTACACGTAAAATCAAATTAATCAATTCATAGGCCCACCATGCCCTCTACACGCAAAATCAATTCAACAGGCCCATGCCCTTTACACGCAAAATTGATTCATCGGAGCTATTCCAATCCCAGAACCAGTGGTCACATATCACGTTCTGGGGGTGGTGGTATTTATAAGAGTAAGCGCAACGACGTTCCCACTGTTTTCAAACTTCATACCGAGAGCAACGTTGGCTTAGGTACGAAGTCCCTTGCCCAAATCGTAGTCCTTGGCCTGCTCAGACTTTTTTTCAGACGTCATTGCCCACATCATCCTAACCACCGCCGTCATGAAGCCTATAGATTGGTTCCACGAGGATGTGAACGCCTTGGCATATGTGGTTACATTTTTACTGCCTGCCGAAAAGGCCATCGCGGAGACCAAGACCTTAATGACATGCATCGCACTCGGGTTGCTCGTCATTTTCACCGTTGGTTATTCCAGAAGTCCTTGGAGAAAGTTGCCTCCCGGCGGTCCTCGGCGTTTACCGATCCTTGGGAATGTCCTTCAGCTGAAAGATAAAACCTGGATGCTCTCGAAAGATTACAGGCAGCGCTTCGGTGAGTTCACACCGTTATATGCCCATGTGGGTGCTAATGATGTTTGTCTACGCCGACTCCACGGAAATGGCAGGAGAGGTCATGTACCTTGACGGTGCTGGACAGCCCATAGTTGTTTTTAACAGTCTTAAACCCGCTTACGAGCTGCTCGAGCGCCGTTCTGGTAACTATTCTGATCGTCCCCGATATATTATGGCACATGAGATCCTTAATGGTGGTTTACTGTTGGGATTGATGAAACACGACGACGATCGGTGAGTGCTACAGGACAACCCCCAGTGGCGTAGGGAGAAGGAAGTTACTGATGAGCGTGCCTACATCTGCATCTGGATAGCCGACATCGCATGCGCCGTGCCGCGCTTGAGGCTCTTACAAAGAGAGCTGTGAAAAACTATAATCACATTCAGACAAAAGAGGCTACTATCCTGGTTTCATCCCTTCTGTTGCCCTCTTCCGATCTCAAGCAGGATAAGCATTTTAAACGTATGGCAGCGTCCACAATCATGTCTATCGTTTACGACTACCCGACCATCATGTCAGAGCATGATCACGCCGTCGAAAAAATTGAAAGATATAACGACCGTACCAGTCACGCTGCGGGAATGGGTTCGTATTTCGTAGATATATTTCCTTGGATGAAACATATACCTGAGAGGTTTTTACTTCCATCTTCTCGTTGTCTCGTTGTGAATACTTACGGGCCAACCACACCAGATTCGCGAAATGGAAGCGGGAAGGCTTACGGGCATTTGCAGAGTACTCTGAGATGTACCTTGGCCTTCTCAATCGTGTCAAAGTTGACCTTGTACGTACCTGTCTTAGCTGTGGTGTCTGGAACCCAACTAATGGACAGCAAAAAAGGCCAATGGGGGGAACCGGCCAAGTTTCTGCGCTTCTTTGATACAAAATCCCGGTCGAAATTCTCTAAGCGAGATCGAAATGGCGTTTCTTGCTGGACATTTGTAGTAAGTGTATACATAATCAGTCTTATCGGACATGTAATGATACAACACATTGCAGTGCCGCAGGTGCCGAGACGACCGCTACCACCCTTTCGTGGTGGATGCTTGCCATGATTGCCTTTCCGGAAGTGCAACGTCGGGCACAAGCAGAAATCGATGCGGTGGTCGGCCGCGACCGTCTTCCGAGCTTTTCTGATGCCCCTCATCTCCCATACGTGTGTGCAACCATGAAAGAGGTCCTTCGTTGGCGTCCTACCATAGCGCTTGGATTGCCTCACGTCACGACCAAAGAAGACTGGTACGAAGGCATGTACATCCCGAAAGGCACCATGTGCATAGCCAACCTCTGGCAATGTAATCGCGACCGGGCGGTATTTGGAGAAGATGTAGATGAATTCCGGCCAGAACGACACCTTGACGAACACGGAAAACTGGTGCCTGGGTCCGTCGAAACATACCAGGCAGGACATGTCTCGTTCGGCTTTGGACGACGAAACTGCATAGGCAAAGAGTTGGCGAAAGAGTCAATCTTCATAAGCACAGCGCGGATGCTGTGGGCGGCAGAACTCGCACGCCCCCAAGACAAAAGTGGAAAGGAAATCCCATTGGACATAGAAACGGTAATTGATGCAGGCCTGGTTTTGTGAGCATTTTGCTTTAGCGGGGTTTCATGACAGTTAATATCCTGGCATATAGCCGTCCCATTCCTTTCGACTGTGTCACCAAGCCCCGGTTTAGAGAGGTAGAATCTGTTCTTGCGGAGGAACGCGAGCGCTTCGGAATTCAGATATGAGTTCCGTTACCCGGAGTACGGACCCATCGCCGGTTGTTTTGAATTCAATGGCTGGCGGAATTCGGGGCGTGTGAAGTGAGGCATGTCCCTGTGTACGCCCTTTTTTCAGATACGCACACCCGCCCTCAGAACGTATTTATTTTCGACTTCTTATGACATCACTTCACATTTTATAATGTAGTGTTGTCGAAACGCGTCATACAGAGGGCCATAGGCCGACCATCCGTCACTCACGCTGTTCCTTTCCTTCGCACTTCCAGACTCCATGCATTTCTCTCTCTTCCCTTAACTTATTTCAAATTGATCTGAATTTCTCGCTTTATCTCTACTTTGAATCCCTGTATCCCTGTATCTAATGAGTGGCCTTGTATCTTGTATTTTCCGGAGATATTTGGTATGTCTATGAGGGCTCGAGGCCGCGCACACGCGAGAATGTGTGTCGCAAAGTGGTGAGAGAAGATGAGAGAGGAGTATTTTCCGCCGAAACGGGGCCGTGGCTGGAGAGGCGAGATAGGGGTGAGAGCCGATCATATATAAGAACACCCTTATACAACATGAATGCTAATGTTCGAGTCGGTGCGGCAAGAAGTGGATGCCCCCGTTGTCGCTGTGCCTGGTCCGTGTGTACAGTACAGTAAAATAGGAAAGATGGTTAGTGGAGCGTATGAGACCTGTAAACACTGCTGTGGGCGGCTAGTTGAGAGGGGTGGGCCTAACGGGCGCTCCGCGAGTGGTCTAGTGATCATCGATCATCGATCATCTGATCTCGACCGCACGCATGCAGCCGCATTGTTAACATGTTGGCACAATCGTGATCGGCTCTAGCCACAACATCCAAAGAAACCTCGCCAGTGGTCAAGGGTTGCAGTAGTATTAGTAACGTCTATATACTCTATCACAAAACACAAATTGATGCCCAAACATCGGAGTTTCGGTGACTCCTGTGCCAGTGATGATCGGAGGACTACACCTGTAGGGCTTCCCATACATGGTACAAGTAGTATGAATCCGAACAAAGCAGATGCTTCTACTCATACGTTCAGTGTGCTACCTCCCAAGCATACTGTAAATACCCCTGTGGGACACTGCGAATATCATCACGTCTCACTCACCACATCAGATCGGACATGCCAACTTGAAGTCAACTGAACTGCTAATATTAGTACTCGACAAAGCAAAGGAGCTAATCTGGATTTCCACTGAGGGTACCGTTTCGTTCCGACCTCCTTATGACCCTCCGTAGTTGTCAGTTGCCTTGGCCGTGATAACTTATCAAAGTCCAATGCAGCTGATGCTTCAGCGTGGCACTGGCACCCTTAAAGCATTTTGTTACAGTATGAATGAGCTCGAAACAGGATAACCAAATCAACGTTAGAACCGAGTCCGTTCAAAAGTAAAACAAAACGCTCCGAATTCGATACCGAATACCTTCAGTACATAACCGCCTAACTACTAGTGCTCACTGTGGATGCCAGCGGCGCAGCTTGTGAGGTTTTCTCAGGTATTATATCAATCTACAACGGTACTATCCACCTAAGAGACTCTTATGAGAAATAACACAAAGCTGAGCCTATTTGCGATGTACCTACGTGAAAAGAAATTGCACGGAAGTCACAAGCAGCAAGAGTCCGAAAAGTTGTCGTGGTGCTACCTTTAATTGCAAAGCGCCGCTTTTCTTGCGAGTCGAACCCTCGCCGCTGCTGGTACTACCAGTGCCGCCAGTGGCGAAGAGCGGATCAGGGCATACCGGTGCAACGAGCTGTTCGCCAAAGGTGCTTGCAACCCAGAGCACAACGCCGTTCGTCCACCCAAAGCCAGCCTGTACCGTATACTCTCCGCCACGCCCGCTACTATCAACGTCAGAAATTGAAAATTTCTCGAACATCTGTGAGATGCGGAATTGAAACTAGGCGTTGATGTAATGAGAGGGATAGGGAAAGAGACGCACGTTTCCGGTGTTGTTGATACTTTGACTGACATTCAACTGCTGATCTGACAACCTCGGCAGTAAGCCGGGGATCGACCCGCCGGTAGCGTACCTTTACGGTGCCCCAAGACGTCAGAAGATCTATGTTCACATAGCTAGTAGGGAACACAGTTACCAGCTGCACAAAGCGCTCGTGAGGTATCGATTCGAAAGCCCTCGCGCGAGAATATCGCGCCAACCTTCGCCCGTAGTAGCATTACCACCGTTCACAAACGTACTAGATAACGCATTGATATCTGCGCCGCTTCCTGTGCGTGAAACATTCTGCCCGACCCTGATTGTTTGTCCAGGTAAAGCGTTCTCCTCCAGCCCAAGCTGTCCGCTTGGCACAAGTGCAAAGGCAGATTGCCCAGTTTGCGGCTGCGGGATCGCCCCGATAGATACGTTGGCAGGGAGCGCGCGCAAAGCCTCCAGCGCGATATATTGATGCGGCGGCCATGCATTCGGAGCATCCCATTGGAGACCAGATTCAATGAACGTCGGTGGGTATGTGCCATTATAGCGTCTGAGAACCATGTTGATACTCGAGAAGAAGCCAAACGCGTTACTTGAGTTGGAAATAAGCTCATGAGGAATGATACCTGCCCAGAGCGGATAGAACGTCGCTGCAGACAAGATGGTATTGCGCGAGTTTGAGGTGAGATTGAAGTCGTAAAATGCAAGTTTCGAAGAATCCCAGAGCAGATCGAGGATGCCAGCGCGAATATTCGCCGCGGTGGCCCTGTATTTTGAGGCGACAGCGCGATCACCATATCTCCCTGACATGTAGAAATCTGCGAGGATAAGGTTTGACTTGTCTGGAACGAGTGTAAGTTTGTTCAACTCGACATATGAACATGCAGCTCACAAAGAATGGCGTTCAAATCGACGGGGATGTGGTTCTTGACATTAAAGGAACGAAGTGCGGGGACAGTATAGTTAGTTCCACCAGCCACGGGTAGTGAAACGAAACGAGTGCTGTAGTCCCAGCCTAGGAAAAAATGCTGGTCAGTCAGATAACGAAAAGAAGGCCAATATAACGCATTACCTGTTTCAGCCCCACTAGCGAGTTCAGAGTAAAGCTCTGCCCGTTCTGATTCATTCAGAGTGCTGAGCGTTGGGTCGTTGGCCGTTTCGTAATCTTGGGTAGAGGGAGGTTTAACGGATGTACCGTAAAAGAGCAATCACGTGATATACCAGTCAAATAGGATTCGGGTCGTGGAGCGCTGTTTGAAACGGCATAGCGAAACAGGGTGAAAGTCTTCTTCGTACGCGGACTAGTAACATCAAGGGAACGATTATTCGACCACCACGCTAACTCACGCTGAGGAATGCTGTCAGTTACAGGAAGCGACAATGCAGAATGGCTACATGCCTCGGCCAAAGGGAGAGCTCGATTTAGAATGGCAGTATCGTTCGATGCCGCGATATATTTGTCAAGCATCTGATCCATTTCTTGAGACAATTCCAAGTTGACATCACGAGATAAACGCACCATGATAAACAAGGGAGGCTGAGAGCGATTCAAGTCTAGAACGATTTCGATCTTAGTACTCGGCGAGAGAACGCGCAGAGATGGAACGGAGCACAATATCTACGACCACCGTTGGGAATGAACCCAAAAGATTCGATCTCATCCATAAAATTTTGCAGCGTATCGTTGACAATATCAAATAATTGGGATTGGATGAGGCCTTCAATTATCCAGAAGCTGTCCCAATAATCTGCATTTTTGAGGTCACCGCCGAGATACAGGATATAGAAAATAAGCGCTTACATTGCTCGCGGAACCGCCCACCGGGGATCACAAACGTGTGATTGAGCGGGATGAACGTGCTCTCACACTTAGTGCCATCACACAGTGTCGATGAATTCGTCCCGCGAATAAGTTGCGTCCAGTAACTATGAACGACTCGGGCAAAAGCTCGCGGCAACGGGTCCTTGACATTGTTCAAGAAAGGAGGGTCAGCATTGAAGTTTGGGAGAGCTTCTGCCTCGAGCTCAAATCCTTCGCCTCGAAAGTTATTGTCGACGAACTGAAGCACAGCGCCTTCGGTAGCGCTGGTAGAGTTGATGGGTACAAACGCATCCAAGACAGACTGCGAATCCGAGGCCGTGGGTTTGTCAACGAAAATTTTCGGGTCCGACCAAAGGTCGGCGAGGTTGACGGTTTGCAGGAGCTATTGGACATGCACGTCAAATATGATAACGCAAGGGAGATCACGTGACGTACCGCTCCAGGGCAGAATATTTTGCTTGGACACCAAGCTTGCGGCGGGGGCAGAGGCACTTGCGAGGGTAACGTAGCGCTAAGAGAAGCCGTCGGACTGGCGACAGACGTAACTTGCGTGATCGGTTGGTCAATATTGGTCGCTATGTGACCTATGTCTGCATGATTTTCAGTGGCGTCAGTGGCCTGTGCGGTGGCATACCCCGCGTGGATTGCAAGAGCCATGACGGCCCATTTTGCATACATCGTCCTTACAGGGAATCAGGAGATCTGTCAGATGTGATGCGAAGATACGACGGGAGCTGCAAACGCTGAGCAAGGGTCGTCCAACAAGTCAGCGACTTTTCGAACTTTCGAAGACCTGGCTATAACCACAGAGACTTAGTAGGGCAAGAGTGATCGAGGAAGAGGGTGGCCTCAGTCCATTAGTAGGACCATTATGATGTATTTGAGTGGAGCAGTTGCCGCGGCGCATGACTGCATGACTATCGTTGACTGGACTGGGGACCTTCGAATTCTCCGTTCCACGGAGTCATGACTCATGAGTACGTAATCAATGCATGATTGGCCCAAAAAAAATGTTACAGTACCAGTGTTCTCCTCATTTCTCACACATGTCCGTGATCGCGTCTTTTTCTTCTGCCGTTTACTAATTGGTTTCCCGAGCTCTTCTGAGAAGTCACCACTCATTGTGCAAATTTTAAAGCCAAGCAGGCTGGGTGCACTGGATTGCCCCTGCAGCTTGCAGCAATTCTCAAACAAACTCGGTCGTTCAAATATGGAAAGGATATTTCCACAATGGGTGATCATGTCCTTGCCTGGGATGGCTTTGCAAATTCTAGTGCAGAGGGCCACATTCAGTTTCCCTTAGTCGAATGCAGCCGGCCAACTCCGAGCATCTCAGAAGTGATGAGTATCTCGTGAGTTCAGATAAGCAATGCAAGTTTCATTCGTTAAAGAAGCCTGAGATCGCATCAACCTGATAAGTTACACTTCCGGATGTTACCAGAAGTTATGATAGACCACCCATGTTGCCGACTAGCCCGAGGGTTGAAGCTTTGAAGCTTTATTACCGCATGACAGTACGTATCTTAAACTATGGTACATCGCCGAGCGGCCGAGGAGCGGTCACGGCAGGGCAGATGGTCTGAACGCGGCATGTGATCGAGTTCTGCTTCGTTATAAAAGTACATCGTTTCTTACTAATTGGGAATAGATACCTCATGACAACCTATTGCTAACCCTCCTATAAATGGAGACGCATGGGCGTTTGGACGGAGGTGAGGTGAAGCGTGTGAACATCAAGCAAGCTATTCCATGCGTGTCTTATTCGGTTTCCAGCAGAGTAACTAGTTCAATAGTGACTCTCGAGGTGACTTCTTGACCGCCTGAGGAGAAAACTAAGAGCGTTCACGCGGCAGTTGCGTGTGAAATCGGCAGTACTGTGTGGAGAATAAGAAACCAGGAAAGTTTACAGTACGTGATCCGAAGCAAGCCAAGATTTAGGTCAGTAACCGCAAACCTCTCCTCTCGGAGACGGGTACTTATAATCTGGGACTACTGTGCCTGTGAACTTCCATAAGACTCGGATGGCTTCGGGTCACCATTCGGAGGTGATCATCTGCTCATGTGAGTATATTTTAAAGTTTCAAGACCAGGAGACCTGATCATCTTCCGCTTCCCCGAGTTTTTGAACCATCAGCGTTGATCTGGAGACATGCTTTGGGGGGGACAGCGATGACTACGTCAGGGACAAAGGTAGGGAAAACCGATTACGTCACAGGAGCAGTCATCGTCACAAAACTGGAGGTATTGGTTGCCACAACGGTAAGCCGCTCGGAAACAGCTCTATAGAACGACCACCGGTCTCGATATCAGTAGGGCAATATGTGGGTCCGTTTCGGATGTGAGTAAAATTTGCAGATCTAAAGCTCGAGTTAGGATGAGGCTTGTGAATAAAGCACGGGGTTAGCCCATGCTCAGAGTCATGGAATAGAAGAAAAAAAGTGCACGGAGAGTGTAGTATATGGTGTTCATCTCTCGGATTTCGGCTGTTGGTGACAGCCCAGCGTGAGAGAGAATGGTTTCATCCGAGTAATGGCTCGATACGCCGAGAGACTGATAACTCAAATTTCCACCAAAGTAGGGTTTCGAAGCTTAAGCAAAGTGAGGAATCGTTGCGTTCTTCACTCCGAGTCGGCATATGAGTGGAGCATGGATATCATTTGGAGCCGAGGCATTGTTATAACGAGTTGCAATCACCCTTTTTTTCGATCAGGCGTCGTATCAGCGACGGAAGAGAACTGTATACCAGAAACAGAAGCACTCACAGCTCTGAACTTAAAGGGATAGGTCTGCTCCCCATGAGTGTGGTGTTGCGTTTTCTACGAGGTGTCTGTTACGCACGTGCCAGTGGTCTGTCGAGGACGTGGGTTAATGTGAAGAGGAGGGGCTCGGCCTCACATCGTATCTGTAATGCCGACGGCTAACAAAGGAAAGTTCATAAAATTGATATGAATATTTTAATAATGCCGCGGCCGCCACGGGACGGCATGCTTCATACTCCTACGCCAGCTCGGATATGATATCGGAACTTACTGTACCAGTGGGTCTGGCTTACGAGTTACGACATCCTCAACGACCGTGGCTTCCTGCTGTCGATCATACGGCGTAACTCTATTAAAGCGCCACTGTAGAGATCTCGTAGAAGAGGCTGAATATGCAACCCAAGAGAGGACTGGAGCCGGCGGGCGCCGCCGCATGAAACACGGTTAGAGCACCACGTGACTTTCAACCACCAGCACACATGACTAATCCGAATGACGCTGGTGCCCTTCACTTCAAAATCGGAACTCGGAAAACCGCGGCAACCTTAGTTACCTAACGACCCCACGTCAAACTCGAACGAGTCCAGCATCCAGTAAAACATTCTCCGAGAACTTTGGTAGCATATGCTGATGGTTATTTCCCCTTAGAACTAGTAGGCATCACTGGCATCAACAACGACTCGAACGTTCGCATTAGCATCCTTCACATTGGCCTACGAACTGAACACGTTTGGGCTCCGTGATTTATTACGCCGAAGCATTGCTTTTTGACCTATGGACTAAGAGGCCGTGATCTTGAGGATCGCAGATCTATGTTTTGCTTGTTTTGTATCATGAGAGCCGTGCATTCAAGTTGCGCGTTCGGCTCCCTGAATGTCGGACCCGGTTATTTCACCCGATCAACGTCGCCCGGCCATAACTGGTGAATTTCCATGTTCCAGAGACTTTCCGAGTGTCAGACAGCTGACAGGTGTCCGTGATTTATCCGTGTTGAGAAACGAAATGTTAGTCCAACCCGCAACAAGCATTCATCCCTTGCCAAAGCTCTACCTCCGGTACATAACATGAACCGAACTATCAAGAAGTTCGTGCGACACGGTGCCGTTAGGACCCTTATGCATAATCGGGTTGTTCCTGCCTATTTAATTGGGGGCACATAAAACCCTCCTCGTACCGAGCCGCTCAAAGGAGGTCATCTCACTTCAGGCCATCATTTGGCAATGCTAGCAAAGCGCGTAACCCTGGCCGTACTGGCCGTGCGGGCACTGTCCGCTCTTGCCTCACCAGTTTTCACCGTACAGGACTCTGACTTTCACGTAGCCTCGGAGGACATGTGCTTCGACTCAGAGTCTGCAAAGCCACCAACCTCGAACCCCGAAGTTCATCTCGACGATGGGCTGTTCGTTGGTGTTCGAAAGGCACAAACCGACCAATTTTTAGGCATTCCCTTTGCCCTTCCTCCGTGAGCACTGCCCATTCTATGTCTAACGTAAAGTTGATACAATTATGTACGCAGGACTGGTAACCGGCGTTTACGCGTACCTGTGCCCACTGAACCTTATGTGGGCACCCACTACGCTCAGGCGTTTGGTAAATCATGCCCACAGCAAGCCCTTACACTTCCGAACGGATTGGACTCGCGGTTGGTTGAGAATATTGGTTCTGTCGTGAATAGACTATATGAGGGCCTCACGCCATCAGACGAGGACTGTAAGGAATACTCCGTTTCTCTACCGCGACGAGCTGAGTTTTTCTCCAAGGCCTGACCATAAATGTTTGGAAACCTTCCACCGCCACGCCCAGTTCGCAGCTCCCAGTCCTTGTAGTAGGTTCTTTCTTTTTATCGCCCAAGGTCATTGAAGTTCAAGGAAATAAATTTAGTGGATATTTGGTGGCGGCTTCGAAATCGGTGGACCCTCTACGTGTGTCCCTACTCTATTTCTCCTACAATAACATCTAAAAATTTCCCTCCCAGGTATGATGGCGCTGCTGTAGTCTCTCGATCCATCGATCTCAAGCAACCAGTTGTTGTCGTTAGTATAAATTACCGGTGAGATTTTACCCCTATTTGTGGATACACCACTCTGATTCCGACTTTACTAGTCTCTCGGGTGTGCAAAAAAGTTCTCTAGATGCAATCAGAGCTGACTTTCCGCCTTCCCAGCTCTCGGGTTCCTGCCTGGAAAAGAAGTTAAAGATGCGAAGGTTGGCAATCTGGGTCTTCAAGATCGTAAGTATATCGAGTTCGTTTCTGAATGAAATTACCCACTTTTCTTCAGAACGCCTCGCCTTGAAGTGGGTGCAGACATACATCAAGGAGTTCGGCGGCGACCCTAAAAAAGTGACGATGTGAGCAAACGTTTGTCATGCCTAATTCCGTCGACTTACAGTAGAGCAGCTGGGGAGAAAGCGCGGGTGCCATTTCAGTGTCTCTGCACATGTTGCTCAACAACGGCAATCACGAGGGTTTATTCCGTGGCGCCGTCATGCAATCTGGTGGTCCAATTCCCGTGGGTGACATTGAACACGGCCAACGATATTACGACCATATGGTTAAAGAGACCGGGTGTTCCAACCAACGTGACACGCTCGAATGCCTCCGGAAAGTTCCCTATGCCACCTACAAGCGGGCCATGGACGCCTCACCGAACTTTTTCGCGTATCAGGTGAGAGCATGTTTATCCGTCGCTTATGACTTTATGCACGACGGCATGCAGGGACTTGTGCTGGCCTGGTTGCCTCGAGTCGACGGCTACTTCCTGACAGAGCCGCCGCAATACTCTGTTCTACGTGGCCACGTTGCAGATGTTCCCGTAATCACAGGTATGGTTCCTATGTCGTGATTTATTACAACAGGGAATTCACCTTCACCAAAGGAAATTGCGACGATGAGGGTTCTTTATTCTCAATCTCCACCATAAACATTTCGTACGTAGACAAATGAGCCTTCTCTGATCTACGCTGCTTCATGGCTTTTATAGCAATACAGCTCAGCTGAAAGGTTACCTGAATCAGTTTATGATGCCTCGTGCCACGGACCAGGAAATAGATGGTCTTCTTGTGCATTATCCGGATGATCTCAGGGCCGGCTGTCCCTTCGACACTGGGATTGAGAATGCGCTTGGTAAGCCCTCCTCAGAGAGAGCAGAAGCCGAAGCTAACACCGACTGATAGGTCCACAATTCAAGCGTGTTGCTGCCCTTCAGGGTGATTTCGTGTTCCATGGTCCACGTCGGTTCTTCCTGAAAAACAGGGCCAGCAAGCAGAAGTCGTGGGGCTTCAGTTCGTCATCGCTTTCGCGTCGAATGCAATAGCAGTTACTGATACCTCCCTAAGTTTGGAAGCGTCTCAAGTCTACGCCTTTCATCGGGACGGTGAGACTACTTCCGACCCTTTTACGTGCTCGGGAAACGTCTGATGAATGACTTCCAGGCTCATGCGACAGACCTCATCAACTCCTGGGGTCCAAACGGCGAACTGAAGGATTACATTATCCGTTTACGAATACACTAGACCCCAATGGAAAGGAAGGTCTCGGAATTCCGTGGCCTCAGTGGAACCCCGCGAAGCCAAAGGCGCTGGTCTTAACAGACAGCATTCTTTCACCCCTCATCATTGACGACGACAACTACCGTTCTAGAGCTTTGGACTACGTTGGAAACCTGTCAATACGCTACCCCATCTAAGGGATGCGGTGCATTTTGGTAATGTCTGTTCTCAGGGTATTGTGTACTGTCCGTCTCTTGTATATCTTGAAATTCGGACATTTTTGTGATTCAGCCCAAAGCACGGCTGATTTGATACGTAATTCGATGGATTTGGATTTCCAAAGTTAGTACATGTTCGAGTCCTCAATTGGCTTGAGTACCGCCGCAGCATCCAGCTCAATGCCACAATCCGTGACAAGCCAAGTGAGACAGCAGGGGATTATCTGGCCGACGCTGGATTACTCTGAGGATCACCTCAAAATTGCTCGGCACGTCCCATGCATCGCTCAATTATGCTTGCATACCAGCATCCGTCAGTTTTTTCAGCCGCGGCGTTCGCCGATCGGTCCAATTTATTGCCGGCTTCGGGCTGGTTGGAGCTTGCGGGTGCGCCTGCTCCTGATTGCTGGCGCTCGATGTCACTGCGCTTCCCTTCTCTCTACGGCAACATGCATCATATTCAATTTAATGCCGCAGTCGTATCACTTCCCCTCGCGTCGCTTCCGCCCAAACTGCCCTTGAAGGCCTGTAGCTCTTGCGCTGAGTCACTGAGTGCCGTTTGACAAGTGTACTTTTCTTGGAGATTTGGTCAATCAGGACGTCGGCATCTACTAGAATTTTCAGCGAAAGAACGCACGCTGTTGGAAGTAAGTCAGATGGGAACTTAGACTTGATAATCGCCGATTACTGTAATCATACTATCAAATTAACGCTGACGTCACCTGCTAGTTCTTCCCATTTCACGTGCATCCGGACCTAGATGCGTGTGAACATTTTGAGCAAAGTGCCAACGTCCATCGGCGTCCGTGACAACTCCAATGGCGGCAACTACCAGTGCTGAGACGGTTAATATCATACAACTATTTCGCAGTTCCATTCCGGAATTCCGCCGCCGCATCAACTGAACGATCACGCGATCGCAGGTCGACCAGCTTGAGACCGTGATAGGGCATACGATGATACGAAGTACAATGTGCTCCTACCTTCCGGGTTGCTTCCATTACTTCCTGGAAGCGAATGAAGAAAAACGCCCCAGTTATTGCCATTAGGCCTAAGTCGGATCACATTCGGAACATTTATACGGAGCATCTCGCCGTAATATGAAGCCTCATAATAATGAAGGCTATAATATACCGTGACCGGGGTTGATGAGGTTGATAATTGAGAACGAACCTGCCTCAGTTTCAAACATCACTGTTGATAACTGTAAGTAAATAAATTTTCAACGCAGGAAAACATGGACGGAACAGAGCCTAACTCTTATGAATTGGAATGAGAGGGATGGTGTATGCTTCACACTTAGTGGGAGAACAAAGCGGAGCGGGGGAGAGCAAAGTCTCTGGACCCCCGGGACTAGATGTCCCTTATCTGCAGCGCGAGAATACATCCGTATCCGTATTACTAAGGCGTGGGTATTACGTGCCGGATTGGGTAATCCTAACACTAACAATGCAGATGCAGAGAAGCGAAAAGCGAGCAGAACTACGAATACGAAGTTACGGAACGGGTCTTCCGATGAGGTGTGGGAAAAATGACTAAGCGAAAATTCGAGCCTCGCCGCTCAGCCCGCTCTTTTTTGAGGCATCATCCCATCATCAACAAAGCCAAGCAACAACGCTAGAACTTGAACGTTGAACGTCGAGTTTCGCTTTGGCCTCCTTTACTAATGAACATTATTGTAATGAACACTGGTACGCTCCATGGACAAAGGACGGCTACATCGACCAACAGGTCGACCAAAACTCGGTATAGACGACTTCAACACCTTGCCTCTGAAATGTCAGTCGATTTATAACATTGTGGTTTTGACAGTCGCCGAGCCTTTTTTGTTCAATATGAGGGCCACGGGCACGAGTTGCCCTCTCAGTAATCCAATTCGGCTACCAGAACGCAGAACTTGGTTGCCTCTCCAAAAAACGTCGACTGGCCATGAAGTGACTACGGTGTTCCGCTCATCCCCGGACCCCGATCGATGTCAGCATGACATGAGAATGCGTTTCTTGCTTGCCAAAGCAACTCGTGTAATACATATACGAATCATGCGTGACTAAATACATGGGTAGCGCTATTAATTCAAGAAAACATCTCCTTACCCCGCGAATCGGACATACAATGCTCCGATAGCACTTGTACAACATCATCCTGGTGACCACTCTCCAACGTGGACGCCTCCGAAGGTCCAAAAGGACCGTCCTCCGCGCTGATATCCGCACCGTGCCGGATAAGTAATCGAACAACTTCCGCATGGCCCATGCGGGATGCAACTCGCAGTGGGGTCTCGCCATTGATCGCCCTAGCATTCGCATCCGCACCATGCTCAAGCAGGAGCCGGGTGATCTCTAACCGTCCCTCTGCAGACGCCGCATGCAACGGAGTTCCGTGATACCCGCCTTGCGTGTTCATTTCTACGCTCGACTCACGGAGTAACTGCGCAGCTCCGAGATGACCCCGAGTAGTGACCACTTGCAATGGAGCCCCATAACAACCTCCTTGGATGCTCACATCAGCGTTGAACTTGAGCAATAGGCCCACGACATCCAGGTGCCCAACGCCGGACGCTACATGGAGAGGAGTTCCACTGTAACTGTCCCACACGTTCACATCATCCCCGTGTTCAAGGAGAAATCGAACGATTTCGATATGTCCTTTTTTCGCTGCTACTATGAGGGGAGGGCCATAGAAACCGGCCGTAACGGTTGTATCTGCAGAATGATTCAGTAACATCCACGCAATCTCGAGATGGTCATTTTCCAGTGCGGCTAGTAAAGGAGTCCCGTATCGGCTACCCAGAGTATTTAATTGTCGCGGGTATGTGGAGAGTAGGTGTTCAACCATGTCAGTGAAGCCACAATACGCAGCATAATACAAGGGCGCTGTGTCGAGTCGTCGTGGGTTCGCCGTGATTTTGGGTTCCCCCCAGAATGTGTCGATATCATGTAACCAGACCCAGCCCGCTAGGTGTGGATTCTTTGGATTGAAGAGGAGCTCCAAGGCCGGCCTGATTTCAGTTGCTACGTTTCCGAATCGAGTATGGTAAACCCAATTTTCAGCAGCGTAATGGATCATAGGGATCTCTTCGACGGCATATTTGTCCGTGTGTTCGTCTAGATGGAGCAAAACAGCCAGGCACATTTGGGCGATGGTTACATGTGCCGGTTCCTCGTACATACGGTATCGAGCGACCTTCGTTTCGAACTTCAAAATCCGTTTAGACGTCAAGAATTCCATCACGGAATAATGAGAGAGTTGCGCCATTCGGGAGCCATCGACATCGATAAAAGAAAGAAATGTTGAGCAGACGGTTATCAGATTGTCTTCCGGCTCGTCGGAGCGCCAAATCTCTTCGTACTTGGGGGTCACCTCTGCAATGAAATCGATTGCGAGAACCAAGCAAAGCTCTTCCATTGTGAGCGGGCGGGTTGCCACCATAAGGGTATGGAAGACATGGTAGGTGTGTTCCCAGTTTTCTTCTGCAACGCGCAGTAAGATGCGCGCATATGTTTGATCCAACGTTTCGGGGAGTTCCTCAACGACGCGAACAACGGTTGCCGGGAGCGACCGAGGTAGTATATCCATCTGGCGAATAATCCAATGAAATCTATATACGGATTTGAGCGATTAATTTGATAATAACATTCAGGGACGACATACACCCCCTCAGCTTTCCGGAATAACGTATTGATGACCACTTCTTTATCTGACGCTTTCCACCCTTTCATCCTGGGATGCGTGCTAAGCATCCAGCGGAGGTAACGGATGATATCCTGTGAATGCCCGCTCTCCTCGTGAAGGCATACACGGTGGGAAGCTAGAGGGTATAGAACAAATTCGACCTCAGGGTCCAAATCGCTAAAAATGCAGATATGAAGGTTTGACCACTGGAAGTTAACTAGTTCCCGAAAAAGCCCGAGGAGGGTGGCACGCGGGGATGAGAAACCAGGGGTCCCAGGACATTCATCCGGAGCATCCACAACAATGTAGGCCGGTTCTTGTACCAAACATTTAAGCATATCCACCAGACAGCGCTTCAATGTTTCAGTAGTTGGCTGTCTTGAACCGCGGCCATGGGTCGAGTACACGTTGGAAAGCATGTCGCAACAGAGTTCTGACTGAGCGCAGAACTGGACAAGGAGGGACGACAGAAACCCGTCGATGCTCTGCTTTTTATGATCTCTAAAGTCGCAATAAAAATAACCCATGGAGGCTATGTTTGCATCGACGTCGGCTTGGATATCATGAATGATCGAGGAGCTAAAGGTACTATGAGTATCACTCACGATAAATCACGGATAGCAGACGTACCAGAGAATAGTCTTTCCTGAGCCCACTAAACAACAGAGGGTCGTAAGCAGCAGCAGGGGTAGGGATGATAGAGAAGACATGCATTTTCCATGGACCCAAAGAAGAGAGCCAGTCGTTTTCCATTCCTTGTAGCGAATATTTTCGGTAAACCACTTTGTTGTCCCACTGTGGAGAATTCTGCGAGCGGTCTTATGGTTTATCGCGGGGTCCGGAGGAGAGAGCCACTGTCGAAAGACTCCCAGCAACTGGTCACCTGAAAGTAGGTTGGAGAGTCAGGAAGGAGAACTTAGAAAAATAACGAACATTGCAGTTTGTTTACACCGCGAACGATTTGATGCATGGTGACTAGCACATTCGTCAGAATAAAGACCATGGAATAAAGGTCAACCGCACTGAGAGCCGGCTGCATCCCATCTATAAATCCCTTGCCACCTAAACGAAGACTCAACATGGCGCGATTGAGCTAGCTCTGCGAGCTTCGCGCACCGTCCATGAGCACCTTGATATTGCTGATGAGACCGTAGACAACCTCCATGTTGTATGTCACGGTCATTTGAGTCTCATCTTGTGTGAGTCTGCCCAGCCTCCTTCGCACGCGCCCGATATCTTCCTCTTCAAGCCACTTTTCCTTGATATTCTCTGGAGTGGAGTGAGCCACGATGACATCAACAAAAACAGACTCACGTAATCGGCCATGTTGTTTGACTTGCCGCGTGGCAAGCGCAAGGACCAAGATGAGTTCGAACAAGATTTTCATGGCTTTTCCTAGGACGACCAGATTTGAAGGAATCTCGGCATGAATTCGAAGAAGCTTTAGGGAGCTCTCGATGCAGTCAAATAATGCGAGAATGGCATCATCGTCAATGCCACAATCGTTGGTTACCTAAAATAGCTGGACGTCAGATGGATCGATTTGAAATGAAGATGGCTACACACTGCAAGGAGAACACCGATGCCGCCATGGATAGCTTTTGCAGGTGAAAAGTTCTATAGTAAACGTCAGAAAATGCACATGTAAAATATGTGTGATTTAAGATCAAAATCTGATTGACATACAGGATCAATGTTGTCGCATAATGCCTCGCTGGGTGTAAGCAAAGACACAATATAGAGAATCGACTCGAGCTGGCAACTCAGTAGAACCATTTTATCGTCCATTTTCGGATTATGTGGTGATTGAGATTGTTCTCGTAGTACGGTGATTGCCTTATCAACTGAACAGACGTCGTCGAGGCTTGAAATGAATGGGCGTGTAATTAGGTCTATTCCGGTTTGCCTTGAGTATTCGACCAATGTGAGGTTGAATATTGACTGTAAGTAAGAAGAAGGTTCGAGTATGTCGGGTTGTGAGGATATCATCGTGGTGGTAGTGAGCGTTTCGTCGTCGCTCGCTGCGGGCTGTCGATCTGAGAGATTGGAAGACTCCTGATCGGAAGATTCTTCAACGGTTTCTGGTATATGAGCGGATGTGGTCTTGCAGGCTGAGAGACGCAATAATGCTGCCAGAGAGCCTGATAATAGTCTCAGTGCCTTCATGGTCTGTGATGGAGGCGCTAAGGCGCGCACTGCCTCACTCCACAGCCAGCACATGACTAAGCAGTTTCCACGGTGATCACGTGCAAATTACCACACCGCAGGAAATATTTAGAAGATTTGTTGGAAGATTTGAAGGATCAAGTCCTTTCCACCAGATCCTTTCGTTGATCCGCACATTTCTCTGTCCGACTTCTACACCTCGGACTGTGGTGACGATGATGCCACAGGTGTTCCTGCGTCAAGAATTTTACTGCCTCATTTCCCAAAACGGCCAAAACGGCGTTCGTATTCCAGCTAGTACAGTACTCAACTCGGTGCGCTTCCGACTCAGAGTCTACTTGACAAAAGCTTGTACAGAAAATGACTTTGCGCGCCCCTTTGTTACCCGGGTGATCTCTCGGCACGCACAGAAAATGGCCAATACCGAATATTTTATGCATAATGCGCCGACTATATCTACGAAGAAGGATCTAGGCTACATCAAGTAGTAATGCTTAATGAAGCTTTTTCAATTAGCGTCCCGACTCAAAAGCCAGACCAAGCCAGAAGAAGGAAAAATTACTTACGACGAGCATCTTTTCCGCATTATTAATGAAAGGGCAGCCCTCATCCGTTAAGAGGTAAATGCCGAGCTTTTCACATGCTTTCCAGGCGAATGACGTCGGTTTTATTCGTTAGAGAGCGGTTGGTGGATGCAGCGGCATTTTTTGTCGCACATTTGGATAGTTTGGCAGAGGCTTCGGGGGTAAGATACACATTCTTTAACAGAAGCCCTCCCTCTATCTGCTCAAGATCCAGTTACGTCATCGAGCAGACATCTAGCTGTTGCGCCGCTATCTCTGGAGTATGGTGGGGTGAGGACACACGAGAGGGCGGTCGCTGGACTCTACTACACCTGCCATCACACAAGTGACACAATGCTCGTCATGAGGTTACCCAACTGCTTCTCGATCACGACGCAAGTATGGATGTTCGGTACAATCTCGGGGGGACTATGTGAGGCAGAATCGAACGAAAGATACCGTGAGATCGCCCGGCTAATACTGTATCAGATCACCCGGGCGTAGTTGTTGAAGACTGGAATCAGAATAATAAGTGCGTACTCATATGTTTTATGTCCTTGATCCGTGGCTCATGAGTCGTCGTTCCTAAGATTCCTAATCCACGTTGTTTTTTCCCATCTTTAGATGACTTCTATGGACATTTTCTTTCTTATGTCCGTGGAGCTTAAGACTTGGTCTAGTCGCCACCCACTGAGACAATTGACAATGCGAGAATTATTCCTGTCTCGAACAAGCATTAAAAATGTCCTGACAATAAACACGAGAAGAGTTGTTACAGCCGGTCCGAGGCCGCTGAATTAGAATTAGCGCGTACTGTCTCAACCTGCGGTCCTGCACATACCCGACAGATTAAGACTCGGGGTCCCAAGACGGAGACAGACTTATGATTCGAAGTTCTCATCGTCTTCGGTGGCGCCACGTACAGTAAATACGTTCCTGGCGCGGCTCCTGCGTCTGCGTCTGCGTCCTGTCAGGATGTAATGCACAATTTTCTGGTACGTGAACAGCCATGCTGTGGGGAACCTTTTAAGCCGGAGATCTGGAGCCATCAGTCAGCAGGAGGTGGTTATCGTGGGTCACCTCACGTATCGCCAACCATGACCGTGACAGCCCTGCGTGCTCAGGCCAAATTTGGCACGTCTGATTGTTACACCCGGATCACGAATCTCACGTACCCAGTCCTACATGGTGCTGAGTTGTCTTGGTTCATGGAAGGCTGACCCGAGCCCTGGTTGGTCGTTAGGATGTCGCACGATATACCGCGCTCCCCGTCCTGTTTCACCTAAAACCGTGTGCCATTGGAGCTATCAATATTAGGGCTGTCCAAGATTATGACTTATATTGAATACATATTGATTATTTCAAAAGAATACAATTACAATATGCCTCTAATCATATTTTCAGCACCACAGTTATAGTAGAATATGATATGATTACATTACAATTACAATACAATATAATGCCTGTATTTAATCATAATATTACCAATAATTTACCTCAATATGCTACGCATCCCGGCAAAGATGGCACCTCAGAATCCAATTCAGGACCTGCCAGGTACATTCCAATCGTACCTCAATTTATAATTTTGCAGGCTAAGTTAAGGTGCGGCTGACCGGGCTGAGTCGCATGCCAGAAACAAGAACTGTTCTATTAAGGTACAGTAGTTGGAGCCACTGTTCAAATACATGAGGGGCCGGGTCGACTACTCTACTTGTCAAATAAGATCTCTGCTAGTTCAACCTCGCCCGTGGTCCTAAATCGATATACCCAAGCCGTGCGATTGTTACTGGAGCATGGCACCAATGCCAATGTGTGCGACGATGACGGCCAGACTGGCACCTGTATATTGCCCGCCGCGTTCTTCCTCTTCAGCGCACGATCGATGGCAACCTAGTATGCGTCCACGTTCCCCAGTCCGACGGCCTCCACCACCTCGATGCTCATGACGCGATCGAAAGAGCATCCCACTCGCACGAAGGGATAGCTTGATGTGCAGGCGAGTGGATCGATCTGGGACAGAAGAGAGACATGAAGCGGTGAAATACAAGATGAGCCGGTCCTTTCACTCCTTTGGGCAAATCACTTCGTTGCTCACAAAATGGAGTACTGCACCTGACGAATGTTGTCCATGTACGTGGACACGCGGAACGGCCACCTCTGGCAGCTGGATGGCATGGGGGCACGAGTATGCTGTGTGACAGGTGTATGTACGAAGCCAAGATAACGAGTGAAGCTGCGGTCGCGACGAGCGAGTTCAAGCTGCCGTTGCCGGTCGCAGCGTTGTGCGTGGTGGTTTGCTTGGCGGTGCTCGCGCTGCCACTCAAGGTTGCGGAAGTGGGAGTGGGAACTTTGAGGACCGAGCCGAGAACGGGTGAGGTAGTCGGAATAGAATCGATTGCTGCACCAGTGGGGAAGGGGAGCGATGCAATGAAGGAATGACAGGATGGCCCCAATGGTGGTTGATCAGAAAGACGACTGCTGAACGGCGGCCACAGCGGCGGCGGCAGCGGCATGACGTTTCTCGGCAGTGCTCCAGCATCAACGCCTCGTTGACCCTTAATGAGCAACGTTAGTACAATATAAAAACGCTTGCCATGGGAGGCAACGCACTGGTGAAGGCGGGAGGTCTCATTCTCTGCCTGCCTCGTCTGAAGCCGCTGTTGGGTCATCTCCAAGTACTTGATGTGGGTAATGGCACGGTCGAATTAGAAACCTTTGCTCGACTTCTGGCTGGAAACGGGAAGGGCATCCATGAGGCGACGGTAGCCATCTTTGCGATGCTGAGGGCGCTCACTGAGCTGAGTTGTCACAGGGTGCGTGACACATCATGAACGTACACCGTGACTTGGGGTGTACAAGTTGTGCGCGCGGTAATCGAGGTCGAATCGCGCTGTAATAAACCCGGGACATATGGTATCAAGGGAGCGAGTGATATTAATCGAGGACAGGAGGGAGTTGGACCGAGAATGGAAAAATGTGATGATTCGCGATTCGCGAATGGGTTAGTACGTTACACTTAGGCCAACTAAACCAAGTCGAGCCTGATTGCCTGAGCAATCCAGGGCAAAAGAGAGTCAATGCGTCGGAAGGGAGACATATGCTAGGGCGCTCTGAACGGCTCAGATCGTGCCAGGGGCGCTGGAGCCTTTGCAAGCGTAGCCAAGTTGAAGTCGTCCACCTTTCATAGTGCAGCACTGTTTCATCCCTCTCAACCATGCCGAACGAGCCATCCTTTGAAGAACTTTTGCTCAAACTCAATACACTCGTCAAGAAGCTACCTACGACCCTCCCATGTGGGACGAAGGAAGGCCCTTTGGCAAAATATCTCACCAGCCTCGAGTACGACAATGACAGCCCTTACGAAACGTTCAATCGGTCATGGGAACGTGTATTTCAACGCCCGGATGCTGAGAAGAAGCTTCTTGTCGTGCGGGGGAAATATGGACTAGATTTAGCCTACAGATATGCTGCTCACTTCGCCACAGTGGCAGGTATCGAAGATAGCCTGGGTTTGGTGGCCGAGCGTGTAAAGACCTTGATTGAATTAATAGATATGTCGATGTGAGCTTTCCAGCAATGGCCCAGACCGTGCGCTCACAGATTCTCAACAGAAAGAATGCAGAACCCGCGAAGATGGCAACAAGACCTCCCAAAGCAACAGCAAAGCGGACACGGGGTTTGTCTTTTACCGCCACACTGGCATAGAACCTTAATCTGATGTGAGCAACAGAATCTGATTCCGATGAAGAAGACAACGATCGGGCATACAATCCAAAACAGACTCCAGTCTCGGACTCAGAGGAAGACTCGCCTGCGTCAGAAAGTGACTCAGCGGCCAGTGTGTCTCTTGTGAAACCAAAAAACTCGGAACCACGTAAAAAAAAGGCAAAGGTATGCACAATATTTCACCAAGATCATGGGATATGTACTGACCAATACGCACAGACCAAGGCGACTAAGGTGGTAGATGACCGTGACTCGGATGTTTCCATTGAGGAAATTGAAGCCGCCAAAAGGGGACGGAATCCCGTGAAATCAGAATGGGCATTCGGACTGTGGACCCCACGACCTGCCTTGAACAAGGACGCGCCTATCTGGAAATGGGCTTGTGATTATTGTCCGTGAGTGCCAAGTTCTCCTCGGGCCGAATCGCACTTATTTCTCTTATATGTCCTGCATCAGTAAGTACAGGTGCTCTCCCAGGACTCCGAACTGTACGAAATACGAGAATGAAAAACTGAAGCGCCCGGCAGCGAGCAATTTTATTTCACACTCGGAAAAGTGCTCAAGCGTCCCGTTTGCAAAGACATGGGCCGCATACAAGGCAGCAAAGGATGGGGTCGAATTGGGAGGTGGCGAGACTGTTGCAGTGTCCGGCATCGAAGCTCAGCGGGCAATGATGCAGAGCTTCAGCGCTCGTGGTCTGGAGAATCCGGCTAAGTCTGTCACGAAGAAGGGATTTCGTGAGAAGTGGGTGATGGGAATTATTGAAGATGACTCTCCTTATTCGTTGGGCGAGAAATCGGGGATGAAGAAGGTCCTTGATTACATCCTACCGAAAGGCCTCGTTGTTCCCTCCCGTCAAACTGTTCGCCGCGACTTGGATGTGCTATATGATAAGCTCGATGATAAGGTCAACAAGGAGCTGCAGGTATGTATTACTCTCATATTGTTTACACGCACGAACTGATTACCACCAAGTCAAATAGCTCGAAGATTGCAATTGCCAGTGATCTCTGGACTAGCAAAAACTCAGTTTACGCGTTTGCTGGTACTGTCGCCTTTTGGATCAACGACAATTGGGAACTGAAAGAGGCCACCTTGGAGCTGCTACCATTGAGCGGAGACCATTCTGGAAAGGCATCTGGGAAGCTCATCTTTAAAGCACTGAAGCGGAGAGGGATTGAAAGGAAACTTAGTACGTACATGCAAACAACTTGCTGCCAGCATAAGCAGATCACTTACGAGAAACGTCAGTTGCAAATGGTGCAGATAATGCCTCAAGCAACGGCCCACTGAACGAAACCCTTAGCAAGTGCCTTCGGAAAGTTAGTGGCGTCCACATTGATGCTCGGAACATGCAGGTTGGGTGTGGTGGGCACGTTCTTAACATATCGTGCCAGTAAGTCACAGATTTGGTTTGATATGATGATAAACTCACCAATGCGCCCGTTAGAGCAATCTTCTATGCAATGGGGGCTGCGGAGAACCCAGATATTGACGATTACTACAATAAATCCCGCGAATTTCCACTTACTGCCGGATTTGGAGCTCGGGGGATCGGCGACGCCTCGCATTGGCCTCGCGCCCGCCTCACACATCCCTGCACGCTTGCACATCCCTTCGACTGAGTTCTCTCCTCTGTTGATTTATCATCCTTTTTCTTTGATCAGTCATCCTCTTTCTTTCATGCACAGTTCCCTTTTTTCTGTCAGTCCATTAGTACCTTACACGACCTTCTCATTTCCCTTTGAGTAGACTTTAGAGATCCGTCCCCTTAGTATCAAACGCGACGTGCCCTACGCACTCGTGTCCTCACTAGTGGTTCCTGCTCCACTTCTCTTTCATCCTCGTAGCCTTGTGATTAGTCTCGCGTCCACTACACTTCATTAGTAGTACAAAGGATCCTCATGTATATAAGTCCCTCAGTAGTGTTCCCTAATGTTCAGAGTCTTCAGAGTCATCGTCCTCTTCTTCGTCTGTGCACAGTTGTGCCATTGTGTCCGTGCTTTTCCCGCTGCGCTTCTGACTCTCGCGCGTTTCACTGTCCGCTAGGTTATGGGCCCTGCGGCACATAATTGAATCAGCACGTTCACCGTTTAAACCCGCTTAAAGCTTACCGTTTTTTCCATATCCGAAGTCTCGCCATCATGACCGGTGATTTCACGTTGCACCTGCCAAAGTTAGACGCTGACGGATCCAACTGGATCACGTATCGCGATCGCATCAAGTGGACGATCACGATGAGGGGTCTCGGCGACCACCTCACAAATGACACAATTACCGACACCTACAAGAACGCCGGCGATATTGGCACACTCAAGCCTGAGCAGCGCTGGACCGCAGATAAGATCGTGGTCAATCAAATCCTTAGCGCAACGATCCCCGACCTGGTATTTAACCAGATCAAGACAGCATACGAGCCGAAGGACGTATGGGCGAAGTTGAAGGTGCTGTATGAGGGGAAGTCGAGGAGTATGATGGTGGACCTGGGGAAGAAGTTTCAGAACATGCGTTGTGGGGAAAGCGATGATGTACGCATTCACCTTGAAAAGCTCGCTGATCTGCGCGAAAGGCTTTCCTCGTTCGGACGAACGATCAATGATGCCGAGTACACCTCGGTCATCATAGGTTCCCTACCTCCCAGCTACGATGCTGCCGTCGACTCCCTCGCAAACTCATATGAGGCCAGCGACAAGGACCTCACGTCGACCGCCATCACCTGAATGGCCATAAACGAGCAAGAGAAGCGTCAGCTACGCAAAGGCAAGAGTCAAGATGCCGACGAAGCCTTCACCGCCGAAGAGCGCAAGAACAAGCGCAAGAATATTGAATGCTACAACTGCCACAAGAAAGGGCATTACAAGTCGCAATGTTGGGCCAAGGGTGGAGGAGACGAGGGGAACTGGCCGAAGAATCCCAAGCAAGACGGAGACGAGAAGGACAAGTCCAAGAGAGACAGCGCGAACGCTGCAGACGAGTCGTGGGCCGCGATCATGGACGCAGATGATGCCCGCGATGAGGGCAAGTCCTGTAACACCTTATCAGCACTAACGGATAGTGCACCACTTACCTCAAGGCCTGAAGTCGAGTTGTACGACTCTGGCGCATCCCGACACATGTCACCCTTCTCCCATCGCTTCACCAACCTCCACTCCATCCCACCCCGCCCCATCACTGCAGCCAATAGCCGTGTTTTCTATGCCATCGGCGCTGGCGATCTGAAGATCGATGTCCCTAATGGCGCGTCATCTACCACTATCACCCTCAAAGACACACTGTACGCACCTGATATGGGACTAACCGTTGTCTCGGTTAGTCGTATTGCTGCTGCTGGTTACTCTGTCAATTTCGAAGGCACAAGTTGCAAGATCAAAAGTAAAACCGGGAAGATCGTGGGCGACATCCCAGCAAGCCCGAATGGGCTGTACAAAGTCAAGCACGCACTGGCGGCAGCTGCCGCAGCGGAGCAAGTCGATATTCCCACGCCACACCACAGCCAAATCTCAGCCGACCCCATTTGCTCGCACACGAACGCAGTCACCGAGCTGCACCCAATAGATTCTGTTTTCCCATCCCCTCTCTCTTCGTACGACTATGCTAAGACGACCTGCAAACCCATTCACAAGGAGCTAACAACCCCTTTTGCAGTGTCATTTGGAGATGAGGTGCACTCTGCCGAGTGGGGGCAACGCATATGGGCCCATCAGGACGCGGGCTCAAAACTCGACGCGCGCACTGCGGAGGTGCGATTTCCACCGCCGTTAACGACTCAGCAAGCAGCAGCCACGCCCCACACACCACCGACCAGCGTCGTCCTCCCCACTCATGCATTACCTCCCATCAATCCCATCATCACACCTACGACAACTCCTAACGCCCGTGCATCGCTGCTAAACACTTTATTACAGATACCAGCAACAGCTACCGACACTGGTAAAGAAGAATTACCAGACGAAGAACCGATCATACCCAAGAAAACGACACCAGCACCCGCACCGTTGTCAGCATGCACGCCGACACATCTGGCCACCGAGTCCTCGCAGCAAGCAAACCCTCAGCAATCATGGAGCGCGCGACCCTCAGGGGGAGCGCGCGACCCTCAGGGGGAGCCAGGAGCGGGCCAGGCCAGTACTACCATCCCGATTGGACAGAAAACGAGGCATTCCACTCATAGACGTTGATGGTGACGACAACGACGATCACAACTTTGTTTTTCTTGCAGAACACGACACACTCACCATAGCCGCCGCACAGGACGCCAGCGATGACCCCAAGACACGTTTGCATGCTTGGGCTGCGTCGCGTTTGAGGGGGAGTGCCGGATTTGGAGCTCGGGGGATCGGCGACGCCTCGCATTGGCCTCGCGCCCGCCTCACACATCCCTGCACGCTTGCACATCCCTTCGACTGAGTTCTCTCCTCTGTTGATTTATCATCCTTTTTCTTTGATCAGTCATCCTCTTTCTTTCATGCACAGTTCCCTTTTTTCTGTCAGTCCATTAGTACCTTACACGACCTTCTCATTTCCCTTTGAGTAGACTTTAGAGATCCGTCCCCTTAGTATCAAACGCGACGTGCCCTACGCACTCGTGTCCTCACTAGTGGTTCCTGCTCCACTTCTCTTTCATCCTCGTAGCCTTGTGATTAGTCTCGCGTCCACTACACTTCATTAGTAGTACAAAGGATCCTCATGTATATAAGTCCCTCAGTAGTGTTCCCTAATGTTCAGAGTCTTCAGAGTCATCGTCCTCTTCTTCGTCTGTGCACAGTTGTGCCATTGTGTCCGTGCTTTTCCCGCTGCGCTTCTGACTCTCGCGCGTTTCACTGTCCGCTACTTACCTATGCGCCCGAAGAAGATCCCGAAGTGGTTGAAGAAATGCGGGTCGCAGCAGCTGAATTAGAAAGAGGAGAAAATGATAGTGAAGGCGAAGAGGATGACGACAAATCTGATGAGAGCCTAGCAAGTGGATGGTCTGGTAGTGAGGACGACGGGCCAGAGGAGGGTTGGGAGGACGTCGATGATGAGCCTGTGAAGGGCACGAAGCTGATGTCGGCCATCGACAAGGTATGTATCATTGATTTTTGTGCGTTCAGCCATGCTTATATGGTCTTACAGCTTCATGCGATCGTTGTTGATGTGCTTCGATCTGAAGTCAAGCGCAAGAAAATGCGTCACCTCATTCGGAAATTCTGTGCGCCCAAACACCGCCATCTTGTTCCCATCCGGAGCATGAAGGTCCGATGGAATACAACCTATGCTGAAATTCTGCGTGGTATTAATCTGAAGCCAGTATGTCATGTTTAAACATTTAAGTCTAAGTTCGTAGCATTCTTATACTATCATATTACAGGCCATCAATCAGTGGGTTGACTTGATGGATCAAATACTCAAGGGGAATGCGAAAGCAGCTGCAAAACGTCGACAAAAGAAGTGGAGATTAAGTCCGAATGAATGGGAGACATTAGCAAAGCTCTGTGATGTTCTCAAGGTATGTGACATTTGGATACTAACTTCTTTGGTTAACTAACATAATATGTATGATTCCAGATTTATCAAGATGCTACTTCAGAATTCTCACAGATGAATGTTCCTACTATCAGTAAAGTCCTCCCTTTGTTCAAGGCAATACAGCAACATTTGCAAAATGCACTCAAAGACCCTGATCTTGTCAAGGATAGATCTGGCCTAATGTATCGAGGACTCAAAAGTGGTTTGAACGCTGGACTTGCAAAGATTGACATTTATCTACATCAGGAAAAGATCCATCTGCTTGAAAATGGCTTAAAAGTCCTTAAAATGGCTTTTTAGCGTTCCAAGAGCTCTCAAGCTAAATAAGCCCATATTTTTTTGTTTTTTGTTTTAAGCATAACTCAGTCAATTCTTGTCCAATTTGCATGCTTGAGGGCTCATTTGAATCGCATTGAAAAGGGCTACGTCATGAATACATAGAATTTGCAATATTCCCACATTTTACCATTTCAAGCTAAATTAAGAGGGAAAAAGCAGATGGATCTTTTGCTGATGTAGCAAAAGCACTTGTGGGTGACTATCCTCTTTTGGGTGCACGTGAGTTTTCCCAATTCCCTTTCTATCTATTGGCAGCTAATTTTCTGAACCTACTACTATATTAGTCTTACACCCATCAATTCGACTTAGCTACTTTGAAGATGAATCAAAATGGGACTCATCAATTGCAATTCGTGCTCGTGTACTTCTTGAACATCTCTATGAGACTTACAAAGAAGATGGGCCAGTCTCAGGCTCTAATATAGCCACTCCTCAAGCCCAAAATCCAGCACCATCAGTCTTTATGGATGCCATCAAAATTGTCACGCCATCTCTTAGCAGGGCTGTGACTGAAATTGAAGCATTCTTTAGTGGGACTTATCCATGCACTGATGGTAATGCCTTAAAGTGGTGGAAGGTATGTGTCCACATTCTATATCTACAGTCACTTTGAACAATATTTCCTGTATAGCTTTATGCAGATCACTTTCCAGTGCTAGCTTGCATTGCTTGTGACATTCTTGCCATTCCTGGAGTCAGCATATCTGTTGAGCGCCTCTTTTCAAGCAGCAAACATACACTCTCAGATACACGTTCCTCATTATCAGCCAAGTCTGCTTCAAAGACTGTTGTTGCTAAGGAGTGGTTAAAGAAGGGCTTTGGTAATGGGGTGAATTATCTTGATGATATTCATACTCACTGCTAATATAATTACAATATGATTAAATATTGATTCATATTGAATACAATATAATTATATTACTTAGTGAATACAATACACTCTGTGACATGTTTAATATGATACAATTACAATACAATATGGCAAAAAATATAATGTAATTGTATTTGGACAGCCCTAATCAATATGACCCTTCCTTTCCTTGCATCATCGTGACACTTTCGCAACATTCCCCATCCATGAATTAGTAATCTCCCATTTCCTACAGTAGTAATTGGACACAAGCCCATCATACTCCTATTTTCGACCACTGGCACGAAATCATTATTATACCAGCGTAATGGTATCGTCACCTGTCATACGGAAAACCGAAAAGACCGAAAGCAAGAGAAATAGGCCTCCTTTTGAGATCAAGCAGACTAATAAGGATCCGCCAGTTTATCGCCGACATCCCCGATGCGTCGCATCACGACACATATTCAAAATTGCCAACTTCGGGACCGAATGTGACCCTGTGTGATCACGAATAAATAAAACGGAGCGATGATGCACCAGATCGCTGGCCAGGACAGCCCCCGTGCAGGTCGTGTCTCTTGTAGTGAAAACGGAAGGCGCCCCTGGGCCCTGGCGCCGCCAAGTCGAATGATGACAGAACTTGATGAACGGAAACCAATACTTTAAACCCGCGGGGTCGCGAACAAGCGAAGAGCGATGCGCCGAGTTGTGCAGGTCACGCCCATTGGGTACGAAAAGGGTCATTGCAGCCTGGAATCGGTATCCAAATAGAATGAACTGTAAGTTATATCCCTTGACCAAACCTGGAAAAGAACAAATTCTACTCGTCAGCACGTCACTTCAACGCCAACGGCGAGGTGTCGTGCCCCGGACAGAGAAAGAAAAGAGGCTGAGGCTGGAACATTGTGGCATCCGCTCGCGCGATTGGGCACAAGTGCCACAGTGGTACGTGACACAGGTCGTCTTCACGCGCGGCGTTCTTCAATCACTCACGAGTTCATGTAGAATTATTCTGCATATCGTAGCCATGCATACACATTAATAAGGTAATAGATGTCGCGGTTAGATCCCTCAATTTCCCCTGTCTTTCTAAGGACGGATCCGACTGAAGTGCTGAAGGCCTGAAAGACTCCACATGCGTGTACACCATACATAACTTAGCCTACCTGAAGGGGGTATTCGAACTTGGGTCAAGAGGAGTTGAGCTTCTAGAATAGCCCTTGACTCGCCGAGTTCAGTTCTCTGGAACCATTGCGGGATTGAGAAATCTGATGAGTACAAGGGCTGCTCAGATTCCACACCAAGTACCAATGAACCCACAAAATGTGATCTAAGCAGTGGTTATTCTGGCAGATATACGCCTTCGACATCGTCCAGCTCGGGGTCAACAGCTGTTGAGGCACGGTCTGGATCGATAAAGTCCTCAATCGTAAGAGGACGAAGATCGAAGCCCTGCGCGGTACGTGTCACTGCATAGAACTAGCCAAGTAAAACGCAAACGTACCTCTTTTTGGCCCTGAGCCAGGCGCGCAAAGTCGCCATTTGTATTGCGTACAAGTTCCCGGACAGGTAACATCGCAGCATTTCGACATAACTCCTTCAAGTCAGAACCCGACTTTCCCCTAGAATACTCTGCCAGAGCCCGTATAGGAAAACCAGGCGCAAGTTGTATTTCTCTGAGCATCTAAAAAACAACGTCAGATACACATGAAACAGAAAAAGATATTAAAAGAACGTTGCTAGGAAGCCACGAATATGTTATATCCGTGGGTCAACTTACCAGTGCAAGAATCTTCTCGCGCTGTGCAGCATTGGGTAAAGAGAGGGTAAACTGTCTCGGCATTCGTCTGAGGAAAGCTGGATCAATATCTTGTATCCTGTTTGTCGCGCCCAAGATCATAATCCGATCTGAGCCCGAAAGAAGTCCGTCCCATAGACTATAATGAGCTTGAGATGCTAGTGCTACTATGACAGAAATGAGTATAAATTGACGTACGTCATGAATTCTGCTTTCATCATGGCAGTGGCCTCGTGGTCAACCTTGGTCCGCTCGCGGAGAAACGAGTCGATCTCGTCGATGAAGATAATACTTGGCTGCGTCTTCCGCGCTAGGCCGAACAACCCGGCGACCAGTTTATTTGATTCGCCGAACCATTTGTTTGTTAATACTGACGCTGCGATGTTGATGAAGGTGGCGCCGGACTCCTTGGCGAGGGCTTTGGCAAGCATTGTCTTCCCACACCCTGGTGGCCCGTACAGTAGGACACCCTTTGGGGCCGCTAACAGAGTCGATGATGAACGAAAGAGGGCAGGATATAGAAGCGGAATGATGACGGATTCTTCTAATGAAGAAATGATGTCTTCCAGGCCCCCAATATCTAACGGAATTGCTCATTACGAGAGTACGCCAGGAGCGTTCGCCAAAGGCGTACCTGAGAAAGTGACGTCGATGTCATCTGGATGGATCACTTCGGACGCGATTCGCTCTAAAGAAATATGAGTATCTCAACACAATTCGTAGACAAGTAGAACATGTGCACGCACTCTCATACTCATCCAACTTCAGCTTTTCGTGGCCAAGCTTTTTCAGGGCTTCCATTGGCTTCGCCTTCACCCCGCTTGATCCTTCTTGTCCGTACGAGTTGATGAGCCACTGGAAATTAACATTGAACTCCGAAATCTACATGGAATGTGCAAGTGAAACTTACATGGATGGTATACCATGCAGCTGCCTGAAGGATGTTAAATAGCCACTTCTTACATGCTCGTGGAGGCCAACGTACCTGTGTTGCTAAGAACATTGTCACTGGATGGCTAACATGAGCTTCCAATCGGTCCAATGACTCGGAACGTGCCCACCATCGAAAATGACCTTCTTAGTAGTAGGGGAGATGGCCATGAGGGTCGTATTAAAGGCTCGTATGAAGATTTGTGAATGAACGGAAGAAGAACTGGCACTCTGCCGTCGAGAGAGAATGGAGCAGTACTAGTGCTCTGCTGGTGGGAGCGGCGCGCGGTGCAGCGGTGCACCGAACCGCCCGTCGCTACCCTAGCCTTAACCCTAATAACCTTAGTAATGTCCTAGGCCATAAGCGCCAGTCAAATAACTCCGTCGCTCGCCCGTATCGCAGCCATGTAACGTCGAAACCGAGTATCTCCACAGAGCGTAGCCCAGCCCAACTTGAAGTCAATTACAACGGACTCCACGCGTGTCGGCCGAGTGTTCAAATTTAAATGGGAGATATTATTGGGATTTCAAGCTCCCCGAGTTTCACGTTAGGTAGATCAGAAAGCCATTCGGCGTTCGAGATCAGACTGGGCTCAGCCACTCAATAGAAGAAACCCTGCCTCGTGCCCACTGGATCCTTGAAAGCTTGTCGTTCCCCTTCATGGATTTTTCCCACGACATAATTATGGTGTAGGTCGATTGTGGATGGGTGGAAAAACGCCCCCTTTGTGCCTCTCAGTACGGCATCATTTCCCGCGGTACCCAGGTTCTCGGCCCTTTTTGTGGCAGGAAAACAATTCACTTAAGTGCGCCGAGCAGGCGTTGTCTAGCCATATATTTGGATATGATTGAATAGTGGTTCGCGCTACCCTCAAACGTCGTTGCGTGCCGTCTCCCGCACCTGGAGTCTGGAGAACAGCTAGACCAAATCTGTTTCATATGACACATTTTCGAGAATCGGATCCACAATTTATCTTAACAATCGACAAAAAAGCGATGGAAAACGGAAGGATAACATAATAACAGAAAGGAGACCAATTTGAAGCAAAACGAAATGACATTAGATCTGCTCATCGCATAATGGGTGTCGCATATCCGAATCCAATCCTTGAGTAGACGCACTGTACGGCCTTCCTCTGCGCCGCCGGCCACACCGGCCACCACCTACGTCGTTGTTGCTGAAATCGAGGGTGAGGGTGATGATGGTGACATGCCGGTGTGAAGCCTCCCTCGGCATGCATTAACGTAGCCACTGATGACGTCCTACGGCAGGGTAGGAGATACGCGAGGGGGACGGGCGGACACGGTTATCCTCCAAGGTTGGCTCGGATGCTGCCTCAGCACACCGACGATAAGCGAGATGGAAAAAAGTTCCCGCGCCAAATAAAAAGAGTACTGGGCACAGTGGCCCACACGCATCAGCCTGTGCCACGCTTCATGAACGGGGTATGTACCTGCGCAAGCTGCCAAAATCCACATCATAACTGACGAGGAGCGGGTAAGGTCTCCATGGCTGGACTCGATCATTGTATTCATGTCACAGCAAGGTAGGCGGAGTATTGGAGGGAGAGAGGGGGGACGGGAGCGGAGCGGGTGAACGTGAAGGTGAGACGTCTCTTTATAAGCAAATAGACACACCAAACGTGGCTATAAAGAGAAGGGTAGGACGCATAGTGACAACCCGGGTACGAGTAGGACTACGTCCCGGAAAAAGGCGCCGAACATGCCTGAGTCCCGCTCAGGCCAATAAGGACAACAAGGCTGACTCATCGGATAAGTGTACGGTGGTGAGAGAAGGAATGATCAGTCGAGGACGAAAATGGGTCACTCGGTCTAGGAAGACGCCCGGGGATGGCGACGGCGACACATCCCCCATTATTGCTCGAGGCTATGCAGCAGTTTCCGTTCCTAGTTATAGGACAGCAAGTAGCCAATAAGATAAAGGTGCCATTATGAGTGCCCTAGTTTTGCGAGCATCTCCGTTCTACTTTGAACTAATAGAAGGCTAGAGGCTGTGAATATCCGCATAGCCTTCCTAGGCTCAGGAGCCACGAGTCCAAGTGATCTAAGGGCTCCAGGAAAGGGTGCAATCCTCTTTCCTCTTTCCCTACAGTTCATAACCCACACGTCAGTTCAAAAAGTCCGAGCAGCCCGAATGGCTACATCCGCCTCCACGTATATCACGGGTCCGAGATAAACGGGCGGTGCTACCCAGTCCAGTTGGCTACACCGCCGAGATGTGGAGAAAAACCTATATTGTTTGGTCAATACAGTCGTGCAAAGAACCCTCCCCCCCTCCCCCCCCCGGGATTTTCCATTCCGGTCCTAGAAAGAAATCTGTCCTAGCAAGCTGTTGTGTGTATTCGGCCAGGGTTTATCGATTATCCTTCAAGGCCCCCACCAGTTTGAGTTGGGTGCAGCTGAACTTGTTGAAGACCGCTTTGCTAGCTGCTTGGCCTGCATGGGATTCATGCACCACCGGCATAGCATCGTCGCATAATCCTTTAGCCTATCACATGCACGCTGAACCCAAAACCCACGTACCTAGCATAGACCTAGACTCAGTGCCGTAGCCACGTAACCGGAAACACGCACTCCTGCCTTTTTGCACCCAACCACATATCGTAGTAAGGCAGCTGAGGCTCGCTACAAGGGCGCAGCGCGTAAGAGTGCGCGCTATTGTTCTTTGCCACCCATATTACGGCTCAGCGCCTCAGCCTTCGGCTTTTGCCAGTTCGTGGGAATCGTGGCCATGGTTTCGTGGCGCCGCGTTCGTTACTACCGAATGGAGTAAACGGATGCGACGGACGCGTCACCGATTTACTTCGGCCGAAATAACGTGCATTGGCCTCTAAGCGCCTCCCCCCTCCCTGTACGACGGGGCGGACACGTGTCGTTGGTGATATTTTTAATAAAAACTTCTTGGCACTCTTCTTCCTAACTAGAAACGGAGCGGAGAGACTGCCGTATGAATAAGGAACATCCAGGGACTCGGGAATTGGGATCGAGGTGGATATTGAGGGTGATCGAAGTGAAAGTCTGATGCCAGAGGGCGCAGGGTGAAGAATGTATTCTTCGCAGTCACAGGCTAAACTTTTACCCTTGGATGTCGAGATTTGTGCCCCGAGGCTTCTAAGCCAGCGATGGGTCCTCGAAAACAACTTGAAAGTAGCCGAGAGAAGGACACTGGCATGTCTGGACTCGTTGATGGGGAATCCACGTGAAGAACAACTGATTTGTCAGCTGAAGAAGCAAGAAGTCCAGTCTCAACTTCTAGCCGCAAGGTCGGTAAGGCGAGCCCCAGAACACAACCTTTTGTATTAAAGACAATTACGGATGAGAGGGAATGGCAATACCTTAGGTCCTGTACGGCAGTGCAGCCAAACTCGCCGGGAAAACTTTGGAACTTTACGTTCTCCGCCTTGTGCACACTGCAGTGCACGCCGTGCAGCATCAAGTATCATCGGACCCTAAGTGGGGTATGTTTCGAGGAACATGTGGTATAGTGATTCTGTTCTGACAGACAAAGGTTGAGACTGCGAGGTTATGCAGAACTATCATCCGCGGTGGGTGGCGAGGAGCACGATCAATTACTATCGAAACTAAATATTAACGAGCTGACCTTTCACGCCACGGAGGCCAGGGCGAGTCGGTTCAGATATTTCGCATGTTTGGCCCAAAAACAGGGAGCCTTTGATTAACGTCTACAGTCTCTTTGGGCATTTTACTCAGTCAAACCAATATTTTCATAGTAGCAGCAGAAAGAACGAACCGAACAACAATTATCCCGGAACGGCCTTTCGCATGGCCTCTATACGTGAGACGGCGAGGTTGGAATGATCATAGGTTGTTTACCGAGTCAACGCCAAACAGCACGAAAGCCCGGACATCGGTAAATAGAAGCTCGGAAAGGATGGTAGAGGGAAATAGGGGGGGATTGAATCAAATCGAATATTTGAGGCTGAGGGGATCGCTTTTTACCCGTGTGGAGCTTCTCTGTACAGGACTCTGAAACTAGAACTGAAACTTGAACTTGAGAGAGAGATCATGATCATGATCATGATGGGCGTAGCATCAACCCGGGTGGTCCTGGCCCTCCAAGCGCTACTGTGACCATTCGCTCGATTAAGAATGATATTACCAGGACTACAGAGACCGTGAGAGTACAAACCATTGGACAAGGAGAGCTGTACAAGCAGTTCCAGGCGCCTTCTGACGTTCTGATGCGGGGACCGTGGCTAAGCGCCTGAATGTAGGTGGTGGCAGTTGGAGCGCGTTAAACACGTAATTTCCCTTACGCCACACATCAAGTTGTACGCAACGCTACCGCGACAGGAGTCAGGTGACAATCGCGTACGACACGCAGCGAGACATCGCTGCTCCCGGAGAGCGGCTAAAACACATGGGTGAGATAGTGAAATGTGATTTAAACCATATCCCAGACGCCCATGGGAACGAGCCCGGTCATCACGCGACTTGCACGCGACAATGACTTGATTGCGAGGTGCCCGGAAACCCGGACTTCCGACAGTTCTGACTCGGACCAGGACTCGGACAGACCAAGACTCGGACATCGGCCCATCTATTACTGGGAACATGAGGTTTTGAAATATAGAACTACTGATGGAATCACCGGCATCTCTGTCCTGGGAGTGCCCTCTCGGCTCCATTACAGGGGTGCCATCACACGTCCATCATGTTCGCGTAACGGTGTTACCATCAGGCGGCTCTCAAGCTGATAGCTCTCCCTTGGACATCACATTGTATCCCAGGTTTCATCCATAAGTATATCATGACGGCAGCCCCTCTCACTGCTCCCAGGAAACCGCTGGTGGTGCGGCGCCTGAAATTCGCATTAGCGTCCCTCGCCTCATGCTCCTGCGACGTCTATCACGGTATAAGATCTCTGAACCATAAGATCTCTGCTGAATATGTGGCGTGAACCTTGCTCCCCACCAAACCTGGTCCAAACCCTAGAATCCTGCGCTCCGATATTCCCACTTAACGTCTGCGGGCTAGCTCCACACAAACTACGGACGAACCTCTGTCCCTCACGGAATTATTCGGTGATATTTCTGCTGGAGAATATCAGTTGGCATTGACCTGCATTCTTTCCAGTTAGTCAGAGTCGGTATTTGGGCACACTGGTAGGACGGCCCGAAGTCCCGGACGAGGTACGTACGCGTAACAATTACACCTTTTTCTCCTTCATCACGTGCCCAAGCACTAGCCAAACTAAACGGTTGTCTTCAGGTCCCTAGCCATCTTGGTGGTTAGAGCATCGTTGCGACCGCTCTAAACCCATCTCCACCAGAAAAAACCTGCGTCCGGAAAGCTTGTCAATATGAAAATTACCCCAAAATGGGTGGTAAGAGCCATACAGAATTAAAAACGGGAAATAATCGACAAATACTACAATCGTAAGTTATATGTACATCACAGTCATGTCGTCACTTCAAAATGGATCTCTGAACACACAGAACCCTCCCCACGAGTCCCCAGCGCCATCTTCCACATTATCATACAGGCATTGTTTTCGAGGATGAGGGTGAGGATGAGAACGGTAACATGCTGGGAGACGCGTCTCCTCTACACACATAAACACGACCTCTGGTTATGCCCGCAGCGGGAAAGGAAAGCTTTATCGCTTGACTGACATATAAGGGGGATAGATGAACACAACAATCTTCTGTTGGTGATGCCGCACCGTGACGGCGACGATATGCATGATGGAGATATACTCCGACGCCGAAAAGAATAAGTACTGAGTCCAATGAGCAAATGCGTCAGCCTGGGCCACATTTCATGGACTGAGAGTGTTTACCTGCAAGGGGTACTAGGACCCACATCACGACTGATGATGTGTGGGCAGGACTACCTTGAGCGGGGTCGGTGGTGGAATTCATGGCACAGTAGGTTGTGATAAAGTGGGAGAGGCAGTGTAAAGAGAGAGGGGGCGGGGATTCGGGCGAGGTGAACGCCGAACTTATAGGAAACGCGCACCAAGAGCCGTGGGAAGGTCCATGGTTGGACTATCCTATGAATTAATGGCGGGGGATGAGGGACCAAAGGAATGGAAAGAAAAGAACATATTCGAGTCGTCCTCCGTAACCAAAGGCCGGGATCCAGGTTAAGTGTTCGCCAGTCTCAATTTAGACATAAACCGTTTAGCACGGCTCTTTAATGAACAGATATCGGGGAAAGGGGCTAAGTCAGGAACGGAATTGGGTTGCGCAGTCAGAGTAAACTGTCCGGCGATCGTGACAACGTGCAATCATGTCATTTGATGACCGTTGTAGGTCAGTAGTGCCCAAGGGACAGACAGCGAGCAGTCTTCACGAGAACACTTGTTTCGTAAACGTTTTATGTCGCTCCAAACCAACGGACCTGAACCCCAACGACAGTTAACGTTTAATGGCTGAAGAACCGTGAGACCACGAGTGGAATATGAGGGTTAGAAAAACGTACGCGCAGCCCAAAGGGCTTACGTGCGACTCCACTTGATCCCAGGTCCGAAACGGTGGAGCTACCCAGAAATTTGGTCGGTTACACTGCCTACGTCGGGTTAGTAAAAGATAAAATATTTTCCCAGCGAGTGCGTGAGCGCCCTTACGACGCGTACCTTCAACAAAGGATAGTCCATCATGAACCAAAGCCAATTTGTGACCACATTAGATCATTTGATGTGATAATACTAGACACGCCGCTGAGGCTCGCATTACAACTGCTGAGGATCATGAGGATGGAATGGATTCGTGGTGTGAGTGAGGGAGGTGCAGATGTCAGCCAAACAATACAAAATACCATACATTCAGGCCACGCGGTGCCATCACCGTGACGGCGGCCTCCCGAAACACCGTGATGCTCCTGCGCTTTGGCCTATTGTGCCCCATAAGAGGGCGGAGCATGATGTGCCCATTGTAACGCCTTTCACGACCTGCTCTGAAAAACAATTCAACGCCACAGGTCTTCATTGGGAGCCTTCCGGTACGGTGGTACGGTACAAGCCCTTTCCCCCAATTCGTCATTCATGTCGTAAGAACAAGAGGCAACGCGGTAATAGGAAATCGGGCCTGATGCCTTTACTCGATATTATGGAGGCAAGCACCGAAACGCAAGTTAGTCACCATAAGTCTTGACTCGGACAGAATAAGCTAACTTATGCTTCCATCCCCCTCTGCCTCCCTGTCTCGCCATACGACGGGTACGACCGGAAGGATACGCGTTCCGAAAAACGGTTCTGACTTCAAATCCCCACTGTACTCAAACAGAATAGCAGTAAGACTTTCTGATGTCGTAGGGCGCAAATGAAGGTGAAGGAAAGTGCTAGCTGAACTAAGCCATCGACGCTGAGCAAGCGTTTGACGAGCCCACAACATGTGATGATGACCGCAGCCGGCGGTGAGCACACTTCGTGTCTAGATCCCATCGATGCTTCCTAGCAAGAGAAATCGAGCGAGGAACAAACTTAAATTTGTCGATGAGGAAATGAAAAAGCACCCTCTGCTCTGTAGGATGGATCCAACCCCCGAGAGCGATTCGAGCATTCCAGAACAGTGACAGGTCTCCCAAATTACAATTGAAAATAAGGAGTAGATTGGTCGTGCCCTTTAATCCAAAATATTCTGCACGTGGTATCGTAGTCAAGCCGACTTCCTGGCCAACCAATTCCAGGTGAAGCGTGCCAACTTGAACGCGCTAAGCTTCAAGGACATGTGGCACAAACGTAAGAAAGTGGCCTATCATCGTATCGTAATGAAGTCGTGTCGGGTCCAGAACGCCATAATTGAGCGGTCTGGGCTCAGGGCCTTTGCAGATTTGCTCCATGTATTCGGCCAAGCCAATACTTCACGGGTGACAGTGGAAAGGCACAAAATAAGTAAGAATCATCCGTGCCTCGAATCGCCTTTACGGGGAAATGTGATGAGAATTGAATGTAGGCGTTGTTGATGCATGTAGGTGAGTGTGATAAGGGAATGCAAGGAGATCATCGTCTATTATTTAGTGCCATGGAGCATCAGAAGGGCGCAAATTTACCCGTGTCCAAGTCAGGCTATTCTCTGAAACACCAGGGTGGGCATAATATCAGCTAAATGTTCCGAATCCCATGCAGCCTCAAGGCCGTGCGAGCCACAGCCACTTCGGATAGGAGTCCTCAACAAGGTTAGGGGCGAATTTTAAGAGCGTTCCCTGACCAGACCAGGATGCGGGAGAGTCAGGGAGACTGAGAGAAGTGGGTCCCCGGAACTGGTTCTGAAGAGGATAGCTCGAGATTCGAGCGAGGTTGCCATCAATATGTTAGATCTCGATAACGCCAGAGCAAGCCCCCCAAAAATGCAGTCAAACTGTGAGATAAAATGAAAAACATGTCCCCATCACCAGGGAAGTGGTAGACGCGGTACCTGGTGCCAAGGCATGTGTCCGAAGTCCGATGATCGTACGCCCGGTGAATCAAGCAACGATTTACGGCAACGTTTAGGTCACCTGGTAGACACCCTCCATCCTCCATCCCTCGTCACCCACTCACCCTCGGGACTGGCACATACTAGCAGAAGTATCAATGGGGAACACATCCGTGATTAGTTGTACCCGGAAGCCTAATAAAATCCGTCACACGACCTTGATTGAAAGGCGTCAAAGTAACCTACTAGTACGAGGATAACTGGGAATTTGATGGCATCACGGATTCACCGGCACCTTTCCAAGTCTGACTGGCAGATCCTAGGTTTCATAACAACGGGACTCAATCACGCCCCCATCATCCGTTGGTGTGTTGCAGTATGTCAAGGTAAGCATTAGATATCAACATTCCATTTGGAAAAAAAGTGGTGTATAATATCATGGCAACAGCTCACTAGCAGCCTACTCGAAAACCTCTCCACGGCACCTCCTAGTTGGAAATTATTAGCATTGGCTCGCATATCCTGCCAGCGGGCCATCCGCATGACTTGAAAGAGCACGTTCAAAATCACTTCGGTGGAAATTTCTTCATCAGCTAATGTACGTTTTCGCAGTGAAAGTCTGCCTCGGAAATGCTAACATAGTCTGTGGTCCTTAGGGTTCATCGCCTCCTTTGCGAGGAGCGCAACCACAGGGACACCGCACGTCCCACTGCCTGCAGCTCGTGACACCGCTACCGTGTCAACACATAAGTAGCCTCACCGCCCCTGGTGACACAGGAAGGCTACCAACTCAATGCTTTCGCCCATCCTCCGATGGTTGACGCTACCCCACCACCTTCCCCTGCCTGCAGCCCGTGCCGGCCGTTTGGGCCTATCCAGGAGATCACCTGCTTATAAGCCCTCTCCTTGGATGACATCGACATCTTTATCTGGGACCCAGTCGCCATCGCACTAGGGTCGCCTACCAACGAGGAGTTAGAGGTACTACTATAGACCACGCCGCGAAGATTCGTCCTTGGAGAGAGGGGAGGTTGCCTCATTATACGCGGACATGGTGGCCGTCAACTCCGCCCCGCTCAACATATACAGTACAAACCCTCACCACCAATCCACTCGCCATTCATCGTACGGTGGGTCAAGCCACCATAGCGCCCATTCGAAGTAAGCCATCCTTTTATCGTTCCATGCCTAATCTTTGCTTACTCGCTAGCATCAACAGCACCGACGGTCCGAATGACGATTCACTGGTGCCCAGCGTCAGCAAGGATCATACCCTTCCCCTCCCCCCCTCCCTCACTACCGTCACTCACTCAGGGACCCCTCGTGTAGGCAGCAGTGCTTAGTATCAATTCCGCTGCCTCCTAACTTCATGGGGCTGAACACTCACACACCAACGCACGGCCACCCGCGAGGGGGCCGTCGTCTGCTGGGCCAAGGACTGATACAACGACCGCTGCGTCATCTCCGTCTTCCCGACAATACACAAATCGCCCACATGGGGGAAACTCCATGACTCCACGAAAGAGCATCATTGTTGTGGTCTTCGCAACCACGGCAATTATTCCACATGACACCGTCCCGGTTCAAGAGTCAAGATGGCCTGCACCACTGCCCGTGCGATGAATCCCCCTTCTTCACAAACTGCTCGACACATTGTTGGCTGCTAGACGAAGTGACGCATGACTACCTCTACACCCAACCACAACAATTCGAATTTTCCTTACCCACATATCCCCGGCATTAGGGAGGGCGGCGAAGCATTTGTCAAGCACAGCGGGGGATCGCGACTGGAGGTTGTTTGAAGCACCATTTACGTGCGTAGATTTCCGCTTCACATGTACCAAACAGCTGCACAAACTCGGACCATAACACAGCACCCTCATCTCACCGAACTCACCGGGCGAGTGCATCTTCGTAGTAAATCATGTGGTTTCTTTGTCCACGCGCTCACTTCCACGTTACTACACGTGGAAGGCTTATATGAACCTATTGGTTCAGTGTAACAAGCCAACTAATTTCCCTCCCGTGCCACGGGAATCCATCAGTTGAATTCCTCATTACATGTACGTGTTCAGGGAGCACGCCATCGTGATCCCTATGAGAGTCTTGATCGAGAGTTTTCTGAGATCCGGGTCAGAAAAGCGATGACAGTAACACTGTTATGGTCTCGTCATACACTGTTTCTGTTGACCTTAACCAATTCTCCTCATCTACTGCACTTCCGCATGATGGCCCTTCCAGCGTTTCTTTGTTCCACTGATCGGCAGGAGAGACAGTTCGGAAGATTGCGTGAAATCACCATCAGAAGGTGCATATATTTGTCTCTTTGTCATATACAGAAGGGTAGGTACCGCATTGAGATTAACATATCAATTATTTTGTCAACGATGCCAGGGACTGCATCGCGCATCAGGTCGTCTACAAGTGGAAATTTATTTCAAACATGGGGAACTCGAAGCGATAGCGTACTAGGAGATTTGCTGAACTGAAGATGATATTCGTCAAAAATACTGTAAATCTAGGAGAAATAAGAATTAGTAAATTGGAGACAAGACAACGGACGAGATCCATGGTTCTGATGGTTGAGTTAAGGAACCAAAGGATCGCGGGCAAGGATCACGAATCGGAGTCGTGACAATACTCGGGATCTCATAGACTATACGTGCATTTCGAAGGGCAGATCGGAATCCCCACTTCGGCCGCTCTTCGCCAATCTTCGGTCGGCATTGGCCTTGTTTTTTTTATCCACGATTTGACGTCGGCCATATTCGGCACCTTCATCCGGAATGTGTCCGAGTCCAAGACATGTCAGCTGCTCGGCGTTGCGTGTGCAAA